>JAATLQ010021087.1:22391-92354 GCA_013421005.1 Heliconius erato x Heliconius himera | reverse complement strand
ATGTAAAATGATTTATTTAGTTTTTTAACGTCAATTATAATTTGTTATGGATCTTATTTTGAGGAATATAATGGTAAAAAAACGGCCAATTACATTTGGTCCGCAGGAAAGTAATGATGTGTTTAATTAAAAGTTTGTAGTGCATCAATTAAATTGGTTAATGACTCGTGAACGTCGATGATACTAACTAAGCTGCATCGTTAAAGAAAGCCGCGCGTTTATTTACGCCTTATGGCGGTAATGTATGTTTATTATTATTACGAAATATATGATTTAGTATATAGTTTTGCTTTCTATTTTTTTTAAACAAACGAGGCCTTCACGCACCTTAAATATATACAATCCCCGAGTTTGAATCAAACCTATAACTATTAAGCTCCCGTCAGCTGATGTACCTTTATACCACGAAAGCTTCCTGTTTATTACATTAATAGCAATAGAACTAGCTTAATATTTATAGACAAATTGGCTGAAGTCATTTCGTATAATCGAATGAAAAATTACTATAGAATATTAATGACAATTTATGGTCAGTTTCTTTCAACAGTAATTCATAAAAAATTGTTGTTAATTTCGAATTACGCAGTCATAAAACTTAAGATACTCACCAATCAAGAGTACTCGGTGGTCATAACAAAAATATTCTTTAAAGCTTGAATGTTTAGAAAAATACGTTTTATAACTTTTTTTTGGGTACACGTACTATAGTGGAGTAGGCAAAGACAACCAGATGTTAAAAATTCCGTTCCCCACTATCCGCCCAATTTCCGTCCTTGTTAGCAGAGCGACTAAATGAAAATAATCCATTCCCCTGAATGGGAAACGAACCAGCAACTCTTGCGGTCAGTACTTATAAATTCGAAATAAGTTTTATAACCCTATGCATTTAATATAGCTATTATAAAATTTATTATATAACACATAACCCAACCCACAGTCGAAGAAGTACTTGACGGTAAGTGATCTCAGCAATAATGAGCGGATGCCGTGCGAACGTTGTTTTATTAATAAATTTCATTGTTAAGAGATTGTTGTTTTACTTTTATACGATTTTAAAATATTTAACACTTTAAGCTTAAATTTTAAAATTATTATATATAGTTTATTTTATTTTGAGTGTTCTAAGAAAGTATATCGACAGTGAAGTGCCAATAACATCTAACTGAGAAAGTCAAAATTTTACACAAACTAAAAAAAACATTTTATTTTTTGACAAATTAAGTGTTATTATTTTATTGTTTCAAATAATAATAATATATGGTTTATGAATTATATTATATTCATATATTTTTAGATAGTGTAGTAGGTGTGCATTTCAAATTTTAAAATGAAAAAAATATAAAAAAGATAATTTGTTAAAAATGTCAGTAAGGAAGTATTGGTAAACAAATTTTATATACCTATATGTTACACATTTTTTTTTCTATACTAGTAGACAGTATATATATTAAGCAGTACACTTTGCAACAGCGTTTGAAAATGAAAGTGATGGTTGTGGTTCAACCCCCATTCGAAATTAAAAACTTTCATACCTAGTGTGTAGAATTCGGAATAGAATATGTCAATCATATATATTCTATTCCGTATATTATGTTTATTCTATTCCATATTTTAGACTTAGCTTGTAAAAATAATAAAAATAATATTTTATTAAAAAATACCAACTTCCCCTTAACTATTTTCTAGGCATTAATAACACAAAGTGCTATCAAATACTTGAATATAGATCGTTAATACGTCGTTTGTATGAGCTTAAATAAAGACATCACTATTTAATATTACTAAATATTTTTATTTAAATTCAGTTATGGCGCAGGGGCACAAGCGTGCAACGGTAAATGCGACAAGTTATAGGTTCGATTCCCAATTGAAGAAATGAAATATTGAATATTTTTATTTCCTCGATCTGGTAACAAGACAAAGTGCAGCGTTGCAGCATTCAGGTCCGCCGCTCAACACGCAATGTCAACAGAATTCGGCAAAGAAAGTTTCAGAAACTGGGGAACGGAAGTGTTTTAATGGGAACGGAGTGGAATAAAAAATCTTGAGGCTCTCGTGCACCGTCTCGTGGCAGCATCTGTCTGTAACTGCGACGGTAGTGGTTTCGATTCACATTCGAAGGAGTTATTTTATTTAAGTCTTATATTTTATTATTAGTTGGGAGGAAAATGGGAAACAAAGCGTGTTAACACTAGGTTGCCTTTGTCTAGCCTGCTTGCTATGCGGGAGATTGTTTTTGGATAGATTTACAACACTATAGCTATTGGCATTATATAAATGGAAAATTTAAAAGAAAACCTCAAAGTAAATGAAACTGTGTTTTGGATGATGAAGTTAAATTGTACAGTCATATTTGGCCCTAAACATATTAAAAAAACAAACGAGTATAGTTAATTCAATACATTCGGCTTGTTATAATTATATTGCCAAAAACCGTGTAGATCATTCGCTTAGATATATCTGTTACATAAATTTTAACTGGACGTTTGCCAGAGGGTCAAAACTAAAAGTGGCTATCCCGAATTTTAAACCCCATTTTTAAATAACATCATAAAATGTCGTTTGTGAGTGGTAAGAGGTTAAGCAACTAAGTAGGATGAAGAATGAGTATAGAGTTCGTGTGAAAATTAAAAATTTAAAGTTACGAAATTGCACTACAATTTAAAAAAGGGGGGCCCTTTTTTAAATTGTAGTGCAATTTCGTACAAAAATGCTGACAAACAAAAAAACTAGAGGGCGTCCTGACGTAACTAGATAAAAAATTAATTAATACTATAGAGCGCAGTCGGAAAGCTTGAACGTTTTCCAAGAGGTAGGTACGGGTTCGAATCACCCGTTGCGTTCAAATTATTAATTAATTACTTAAAAAAAAAGATTCAAGAAAAACTATCAAAATTTACCGATAGAAATAAACTTAACTCAATTTTATATTTTTCAAAATAATAAATATAACAATTTAGCTCTTTCCTTATATTATGAATAGACCAAATTAAACACATTTCAATATCCAAAGTCAGTAACAACAGTCAATCTAACATATTTAACATGACAATGCAAACAGACCGGCCGTTGGCGTATCTCGGTTAGATCTTAGGAGGTAGATAATTATCAAATTTTCGATGCGCGCGCGCAGTAATTTCGACTTTCGCCCCAATTTGATGGGACGACTAACAAATGTGGCTTTATTTACGGATGAACCTCACGCGATAGTGTTTAATCATTAGTGTGACAATTTTTATAGCTATTTTTTATATAAAAATATCTTGTAGGTATGTCACTTAATGGTATAACTTCGTTCGGCCTTTAATACTACGAATACGAAGTAACGATTTGGATATAGATTATAATAAAATTTATAAAATCACTTTCACGCTATATCCCGCAAAGAGCATTGTAGGCAACATGTTCAGGAATTTTGAAGACATTGCGTGTTGAGTGGCGGAATTTAACGTCGCGTTTTGTCTCGACACCAGAGCGAAGAAATGAAAATATTAATTTAAATAAATACTTAATTTTCTAGAGTGGGGATCGAACCCACAAATAGTCGCGTTTACAGTCACACTTGAGCATCTGCTTCCTCGGGCGTACGGAAGGTTTCACCCCAGGGAGAGATATAGCAAGGCACTTGCATCCGACATAGTTCTTACGCAGGCGCGTAACGTGGCCAAATCATCACAGACGACGCTCTTGGAACGTGTCCTCTACGTCACGGACTCCAAGACTACCTCGGATGAATGTGTTGCGTATGCAATTACACCGCGTTACGCCGCATGTTGATGACGACGCCGCCGCTTGATGTGAAACTCCAGAGTGTGCTAAGATAGTGCCAGCATTCGATGCCGTATAAAAGAAACGTTCGGACGATGCTCTTGTATATCAGATCCTAGAGTTTTGGCGGTATCTTGCGATCGCAGACAACATCAGTGTCAGACAGCGCTTATCCGGCTATATACATCGTGTTTGATGCCTCCAGACTCGTGCATGACGGATTCAAGGTACCTGAACTTTTCCGACTTAACGGCTAGTTCAGGACCTATATGGGTCGTGCTCGAGTCTGGGCTCCCGCAGGCCATGTACTCGATCTATGACACATTTAGTTTAAGACCACGTACTCGTTCTCAAGCGTACCCTTCCAGAGGTTCATTTTACGCTTCAGCATCAGTTGGTTCTCGTTAATGAGAGCTATGTCATCGGCATACATCGTCATTGAGGCTGGTCTTGGATGTGAGCCGAGACAGTATCGGGCACTACATTGAATCGGGCGGGCATAAAGAGCGGGCTAAGAGCCGAGCCCTGGTGAACCCCTACTATAATCTGGAAGGGCTTATTGTCGCCAACAGCAGTCCTAACCATGGAAGCGGAATCGTAATACGTCTCTGATCATCTCAATATAGGCCTCAGGTCTTTGGATTGCAACGCCCACAAGATACAATGAAGAGGCACACAGTCAAAGGCCTTCTGCAGATCTAAAAATGCTACATGTAGAGCTCTCCTTTTTTACGAGGTTTTATTTACTTTCTTTTGATTGTATAATTAAAAACATTCAGCACCTTCTTTTCCTCTTGCTATATAAATGTAACACGTTTTTATTATTTATTAAGTGTTATATTTCTTATTAGAGTTAATTTATTTTTAACTTTTGAGCTCATTTTATTAACAAATATTAAAACTTTGTTCTTAAAAAAGGTTTCTTTACATTAATTTTATTCCCTGTATGCCTCCATAAAAGTTCTGAGTGCGAAAATGGCGTTCATACTGCTTAATCCTAACTGAAATCCATATTGAGACTCAGAGATAGTAAACTCTCGGCGGAGCCTGAGGTCGATCATGCGCTCGAAGAGCTTCATGGCTTAATACCTCTATATCTACCACAATCTTGGACACTGCCCCTTCCCTTGTAAATAAGGGTAATAAAGCTTAGCCGCTACTGGTATGGCATTTTTCTAGTGTTTATGATATGGTTAAAAAGGTCACATCAAGAGAGACCAACGATTTCCTCGCTTCGATCGGAATGTCGTCAGGTCCCACCGCATACCCGTTCTTCGTTAAGGGTTATTGGGGCAGTATGTCCGAGGTTGGGTTGTGGATCGTGAAGAAGACTGCATTGATGCTGAGTGTTTAGGTTCAACTCCTGGAAGTAGCTTCTCCATTTCTCCTTGAGAAATCCACAGAAGCATGACTACAGAGCAGCGCACCCTGGAAATCTCTGGCGCAAATACATTTTGCGATATCTTGCGTCGCTGTATCCCGGGAACGTGCCAGTTTGTAAATGAGTTTCTGCCCGTCTACAGTTTTAAGTTTAACATATAGTGGTGATAAACGCTCTCTGCGGGCTCTGGCTACAGCTCTTTTACTGGCACTCTTCGCTACTAAGACCTCTAATCTGTTTTAGGAGTGTTGGATTATTGCTACTTCTTAAAGGCCACCTTCTTTTCACGAGTCATCTCCTGCACCTTGTCATTCCACCATTCTCTCGCTTGCCCGCCGCAATAATTGCTGACTGAGCTCGATCTCAAACATCCTGAGCAGTCTCGGTGTTAGTCGAATAACGAATGCCGTATCCAATCATATAAGCGAATCCACAACTGTCACGTTTACAGGCAGAGATTCTGCCACTGTGCTATGACAGCCCCGCCTCTACTACGAGTCCAGCTGTGGGCGTGTTATAATCTAAATAAAAAGCTAAAATACAAAGAAAACCTACTTTTATATAACTAATGAGCTCTAATTCTATTTGAGTTAAGAACATTGTTAAATCACGTATAAGCAACTTAAACGGTTGTGCATTGTTCCCATATACGAGTTGTAACAAGATTAGCCGTCCACGTAAATAGCATTTATAATCCTATATAGACTTAGGTACATTGTAAAATACAATTCAGTGAATGTAAATGTAAATGGTTTGGTTAATGTATATTGAGAAAGTATGTAGTGATTTTTTATTCCGCTCTCTTTTTTCTCTTTGAATTATATTTATATTCGTATTAAAGGAAGTTATCAATGAAGTGATTGTCAACGCGACTGTTGTGTGTGTTTGTGGGACTTGGGTAGTTATTTCTATATCCTTGTTTTATATCCGAGTCGTGGCGCAGGCACTATAAGAGTGACAGGTTGTGGGTTCGATTCCGACTCAATTAATTATTTAATATCTTATTTTCGGAATGTCTTAACACTAAGTTCCCAGGTATGCACTCTGTAGTTATCCCGCTAGATGCGGAATTAATAGTGAAGCAAAGAAAAAAAACTCAGAAACCAGTTTTATTTAATAACAAAACTGGGTTTTTAATAACTTTCGTGGCATAGTGCAAGTGAAAAACTATACGACTGCCTACGAGATGGTCGTGGGTTGTAATCTTGGTTGGGAAAAGCGTGAGAAATGGAAAAAAACAAAGCACGGCGTTCGACGAGCATTGCCTCTGAAATGGTTTGAAAATTAAGAATCTTATAATATTTATGTGCGGGTGACGTGTAGAAAAAAAAACATTTTGCCGCTTTTTGTTTATTAGAACTCGAAAAACCGGAAAACTAAAAGATAAAACCGTACACCAGTCAACCATTAAATCAAGAAATTAGTCTCATTTCCATACATTAGCTCGTAACTAATAAATTGTTCATTAATGCAATCTATTAATATTCCTTACTAGTATAATTGTGTTTTGGGTTTTGCATATATTACCTTCTAATTATACACAAACGGACTGACAAATGTTTGGAGATAACAGTATTTTGAAAGGACAACTTTAATTGTTAATTTATATTTTATGCAATTTAAGGTTTTCTTTTGGTGATAATTTATTTAGTTTTGATAAAAACCGCATTTTAATCTTTCCAATATAATGGTAATCCTATGTTATAATATATCATAAGAAGCTATCGTGGCGCAGCAGCTTAGCATCTGACTATTAACATGATGGTTGTAGGTTTAATTCCCACTTGATAAGAATGTTTGATATTTTTTTTTAATAATTTTACAATTTACTTTTAAATTTGAAACGTTTAGAAAATAGTCATTAGTTAAAATAGTCGTAGCAAACTCGTTCTCTCTGAACTTCCTTAAAATCTGCTTTTATCTCTTTTTGTTTTAAATAAGTTTTAAATGAGTGAAAGTTATAAGTTGTCAGAAAGTTATATTGTAGTCGTATGACACACAGGCCGTCTGACTCTGAATGCGACGGTTGTGGGTTTAATTCCTACTCCGGAGCAATATCTTGAAATCTATTAAACAAAACGTTCGAAATTAGTAAAAACAAACATATGAAAAAAAACGTATTTTTTAAAGATTCTAAATGTTAAAAAAAAAGCAAAAAGAACTGTGTATCCCTATTAGTACAGACTTTTGCAACATTGTATAAATTGTAATTGGCTTCGACTAATTCCTAGTGAGGACGCGCGCTTTACATAAAATAAACATTAGCGATGAAAAGTAAATACTCTTTACTTAGAACTAAAGTTACTTTTACAGGCAAGTTTTATTACTTTTAATTTTTAATAAAATATATATCTACACATTTAGTATTTTTTAATTTTATTGTTAGGCAGAAAGTAGTATTATTGTTTTTTTTTTTTTTTTATGGAAAAAGACAAGGCAAACGATCGTTCGGGTCACCTGATGGTAAGTGATTACCGCCGCCCACGACCCCGTGCAACACCAGAGGAGCTGTACAGCTGCGTTTGCTGCCTTTAAGGTTATAGGAGATAGACGCGCTTTTGAAGGTACCCATGTCATATCGACTTGGAAACACTCCACCGTGGCGACCAAATCGGTTAATATTAAAAAAGGACTTCTGGTCGATTTCCAGAAGGCGCGGGTTCAAAACATAAAAATATGGTATTTTTGTTAGACAAAGGATACTTAGTGAGAAATCACTATCTAATATTTATTTTTTTAACAGTGGGTTTCTGCCTACCCAACTATATGCGGGGCTTTTATGGATAAAAAAAATAATCTCAAAGTTTCAATAAATACAGATTAAACACATTTTTACTTTTTTTTTAATCTTGATACGTTTAGTAACATGAGTAACCATTATGGTGACAATACGAACGCGTTTATGCGTCGCCTTCAAAAACATTAGATTCCTATTACAAGTTTGATTCATTTGTGAAGCGTATGGGAAGTATTTTAACTGTGTTAAAAAAACGATGTATGTATATTTTAAATTTAAATATTTTACGTAATATTCTTTTTAGGAAAAAAGAAACCCTTATAAGATCACTTTGTTGTCCGTCCATCTGTCTGTCTGTCAGGAGCCTTTATCTCAGGATTGTTTAGAGATATTGAGAAAAAACTCGAGACCTCCAATTTTTGTATGGAGCCCTGGGTAGGCGAGCCCAACTCGCGCTTGTCCAGTTTTTAATTTTAAACTTAGGTAACTTCTTTTGATTTTATTGAAATAATTAAAAGTTCAATTAATCAAGCAAAATCGCTTTCTTTCTTTTATACAAAAAATACTTATAGACCGTTGCGATACATTGGTGGATTCGATTCCCACTCGAGGGCATGAAATATTTTCATTCCTTGCTACGGTAATTAGAAAAGCGTAGCGTTAACATCCGCTATTTATCTATATTTTAATACGTGAAGCAAAAACTTTGGACCCCTTTTTACGAATATTGCGCGGACGGAGGAGTATGAAATTTGGCAAATTTATAATTTATATGTTGAAGAAGTACAGCTAATATTTTTCAATAATAATTACGCATTTGAAAATATTAACACTTATATTTATAAAGTGGCATATACGTATGCTATGTGGCAACATCAACGCGTATTATTATGCTCGTCATTTGGTTCTCTAGTTATAATAAATATACATAATAATATATGTATATCTTAATAATTTTGCATAAAAATCGCTAGTAACCGCCATTGTACAATATATATTTTGAATATAAACATTTTCTAGCGTTGGATTTGAATCTACAATCAATACGAAGAGTTTGTTTGTTTAACCGATTAACCTCAGGAAGAACTGGTCTGAATTAATAAAATCCTTTTGAATTGGATAGTTCATTTACCGAGGAAGGCTATACAACATCAGAGTAATCATACCGATGTAAGTGTCCCAATGTACCTTCAATTAGAGTCACTTTGGGCACTTAGTATGTAGTATATAGTATTCTTAGAGCTATTTGACCACGACCACCTCCATATAAATGTAATATATCACGGATAAATAAATCAACATTAAAAGTTTAATTTTACAAAATTTTGCATCAGTATATTGTACTCACAATCAATTCGTTTAGTACCTACTCGTTTAATTAATATCGTTGCTTATTGAGCCGCTATAATTACAGGCAAATAAACTTGAATCGTTATTATGTATAATAAATAACATTTCATGATATACAAAGTGGCTGTTTAAATATAATTACAAATCCAATAAATCAGCTTCACGTTGTTTCCCGCACACAGCAGGGTAGGTCGATTTACAGTCACACTTTGTGCCCCTGCGCCACGACTGGCCTAAAATATAATTACTTTTTTTTATATTTGTTTTCCGTCGTGGCGCAGTGAAAAGACTCTGAAACAAGTAGTGTAGTAAGTGGTTCAATCCACTCGAGTGAATCATTATATTTTAATTATTTTAACTTCTCTGCTCAGGTAGACAAACTGCGTGGTTGAGTTCCGCTACAGAATGCTAAAATAGGAAAGCGAGTAATGGATGTATCAATACTAATATAGATTCCTTCTGCCTACCTTACATTTTCGTTTCATTACCTACTTTTTATGTAACTTACGTAATCTGCCTCCAGTATCAATAGTGTTGTGTTTCCGAATCATCATTCAAAATCATCAATCAGGAATATATCTTTTTTATCATTCTCTCATCACTCATTTCCTCGAAGTATCCAAAGCAAACAATATTTCTGGCATTACAATAGTACAATGTAGTCTTTAATACTTTGAAATCATCAGAGAAGCATCTGCCTTGTGGCGCAGGGGTAACGCGACGGTTGTGTGTTCGATTCCCACTCAGAGGAATGAATAATTATTTATTAACATTTTGATTTCTTCGCTCTGGTACCAATGCAAAAGAGCGGCTTTGAGTTCCGCTACTCAAAAACAATGCCTCAACTGAGGAACGGAGCGCTTTAACACTAGGTTCCCTCTGCCTTACCTGCTGTGTGCGCCATGCTGTGTAAAGCTAAAAAAAACTTTAAATATATGTATATGATCTTGTAACAAAAACTAAGTATTCATCTCACGTTCTGATTATACGTCTTATTTGAAGCTTCTGTAGGCTCTATCCAAAGGTCACACGACGAAAGTTTCTTATACCTTAGTTAATACATTTTATATAGTTCGTTTCTTCTTTTTGTTTCAGCTGTGTTGTTGATACTAATTTGAAATTTTTTGGGTCGTATTAAAAATTTATTAATATATTTTGAACAGGAAGCAGTTTTAGTTTTATATAGAGAAGTAGAATTTATAGTAAGTATTTATAGTACTTACTCCAAATTTTGTAAATTTTGTAGTGGGTTCGACTCCCACTCGGAGGAATTAAATATTTGCATTTCCTCGTTTTGATAATAATACAAAAGCGGCGTAGAAGATCTGCAAGTCAACATGCAATATCTCAAGAATTGGGTGGAAAATAGGGAACATAGTCAAGTAGGTTCCCTCTGTCTACCTTACATATAGTGTAAAACTATTTTATTATCAATGTTTATTTATCAAAATATTTTAAATTTCTAAATTATACAATATTTAAACTTTCACGCTCCATCACCGGGAGGAGTGTCCAATGACACCTACTGATGTTTTGAAATTAGATTCGCAATACGAAACTACAAATTACAGTTTAAAAAAATTGAAAGGCAAGCTTTTTATTCTTTTCAACTTCTATTATACACACTTAACATATACACTTGCTAAAAAGAAAATGTACTCTATTTTTATTACAAAATAAGGATAACTTTTGGATAATTTAACAGCATCTTTAACTTTGTCGATTTATACAAAGCCGTTTATTTTTCTTTGTCACCCATTTATACATGTATAGGGGTGTCGAGATCCGTTTTTGAAAAATGAATAGGTAAATACTGTGGAGTCTTGTTACAAATCGTTTAATGTGGAGATTTGTTCTTTTAAATTGCATATTAAACCTTATTTTTAAAAAAATAAAGTCGTTTTTTTTTTAATATTAAGGTCTAGAAATTAAAATGTATTTAGATAATAAGCTTAAATGTACAAATTGTAGAGCAAAAGTCGTTTCCTTTTATGTAATTATTATGATAAATTTAGTATACAGTAGGTCGATTGTTATTTGATATTATTAGTTCTATTAAGAAATCGTGTCGGCTTCCGCTATTCAACTTGTAATGTTCTCAAAATAAGCAAAAATAGAATGTCTTATATATTAATAGGTTATCTTTGCTTCGTTCGTCGTTTCTTGTTTAGTTCAATGCAGATAAAAAAGTATTTTATGAATAATTATTTATAATTTTCAGTGTCTGTTGTTTACCACACACTTGTATATCTGTCTGTATTTTTATTTAAGAACAAATAAGGCTTACTTAAGAACAAATATAAATATCGTTAAGTTACTTTGAAATTTTTGTTAGTTAGAAAAAATATCTATATAAAAATATATATTTTTTCTTTATAGTAAATTAAAATATAATTAAATCAGTTTCACGCTGTATTCCTTATACTGCAAGTACGGTAGGCAGAGGCAATGACACTCCGTTCCCCAATTTCTGCCGAATTCTGGAGTTGAGTGCCCGGTCGACGCCGCGCTTTGCTTCGGCACTCGAGCGAAGAATTGGAAATATACATTTAAATAAACATTTCATTTCCTCGAGTGAGAGCTCGAGTCTAGAACTGGCATGGCCTGGCCTGGTTCTTTATAGTATTAGTTCCATTGTTTTTGCCCATATTGATTTTATCCTACTACTATATCTTTAAGTAAAATACAGCATGACAATAGACGTTACAACTAAACCCAAATAACCTAAAACATATAATATACATAAACTTAACCGAAATCTACTTTATCTGTACTAACGTAATGTTTAATTAATACTGACATACTTTACTTAACTTTTTAAAATACTTTATATATTATGTTGATAATAAATAATAATTCTATTTATCATTTGATAAGGGGTAACAATTAAACCGTTATCGGTGGGGTTGTCACCTTCGCGTCGTGTCGTGACGGTGACCATCGACCATCTGCTGGTATTAGAATAACAATAGTCAAATTGCTCTAGATAGTAAAATTTAAGTTAATTTTATTTTTTTCAAGCAAATGCGTAGGTTCTTATCGTTTACGTTAAAATTAACTATCTACATCTAAGCGTAGATATAGTTCTCACTTCTTCTCTAAACAAAGAAGAAGTGAGAACTATTTCTCTAATCTTTCGCATAAAGCAGAGTATTCAGAGAGAATTTAATGTTAAGATATTCCGTTCTTGACTTTCCTCCTGTCCCTATCCAAAGTAACTGCTATTTTATATATCTCTTCATTGCGGATTCCGGCAGCTAAACTGACTCCGCCCATCCTACGAAGAGATCGCATATCCACAGCATTCAACTTTTTCATTCTTCTTCTGGAATACCCACGTTCCACTGCAGTACACCGGCGTTGGTGCCAACACTGCGTTGTGTATCACCAAACGTGCAGCTGCACTAATGTTTTCTGTAAATCTACGGCACCATTCATTCCGTTACTGGCACCAACTCGCCTTTCCATTTACTTAGCATAATATATATAGCCTCCATAAAATATAAAAATGCAAAATACTATAAGATATAAAAGTAATCTCCAAAATAATCATATAAAAAAATTTAAATAGTGCCTTTGAAGAAATTGATGGAACCAAACGCTACGGTTTGTCTCACTAAATGAATCACACATTTCAAACACAATGTGAATGAAAGTTGAACAGTTTCCCATTTTTTCCGCATATAGCATGGTAGTGAAAGGGAACCGAGTATTAAAACATTTCATTCCCCACGCACCGCTCAATTTTTGAGACATTGCGCGTTTAGTGATATTCCATCACTAACTACTAATGTCTCAAAGCCTCGCTTCGCTTTTTACCAGGGCGAGAAAATGAAAATAACGCATTCCTTCGAGTGGGATTCGAACCTGGACCATCGCGTTTATGGTCTGATGCTTTACTATTGCTCCATGATGACTTCTGGTATCACTCCATTGGTATTTCAATTCACGATAATTGCGTTCAATCAAAGAGTAATATACTCGTATATATATATATATATTTTATGCAAAATCAACTACTAACACTTTAAAGTTAATTAAAATGAAAAGTAAAATGTGAGTGTATAATAAAAAGGTTATTGAATAAAAATTAAACGTAAGCATTCCAAGAAGCGACTTTAACAATTAATTTTCGGGCAAGAACATCCGATAAGAATCTACACCCACCCCCAAAAATGTGTGGCGTAACTACGAAAACTGTTGACTTCGATTATGAATGGATAAATTATACATATTTTTGTAGTTTATTATGTAATCTAATGGTTAAAATATTGCTTGGATATAACTCTTATTTAAAAGACAGTAGATTTTTTAATTCATTTATATAATTGTAGAAGTAATGTCTTAAGGGCTCAAAACTTTTTTATTTTTAACAAAGTATATCATAGTTTTTTTTTGTAAAGGGGAATATTTTATTAAATCATATTGTCACATTAAATTTTATGCTGTCTTGCCTGACAATAAAATACAATTAAGTATAGAAATATGCAAAAATTATAATATCACAATCTTCATGATCCCATTTCCATTTGACAACGCAAACAAAGTCATAGGTAAAAGCTTGTACCTAACTTAAATACAATAAAATAATTGCCAGCCTAAGTTCAAACTTTCAGTAGTCTCACCTACTATCAGTAATACAAAATTAATCTAACATGCGGCAGTCAAAACAGCGCGTCTAATTGTGTTTTTATTCAAATAACGTTAGAAGCGATAGTGTTTCTTTATTATAATACATTTACATATAAACATTATTCGGACACGACCGCCCTTTGTGAATCATCTACAAATTATATTTGGTAATTGATTATGACAATATGTATGATAGAATTAGACCTTTTAATATAACACATATTTTTTATTTTCTATATTTTTTTTAGCTCGTGAAGCTCTGTTGGTTCTTACTAGAGAAAATTTAATATTAAATATCTAATTTTTTTGGATGGAATGGAATGACTTAACACTAAGTTCCCAGGTTGCTCCTGCTTATGTGTGGGATAAACTGTGAAAAAAATACTGGATTTTTATAGAAATTATGGTATGAAACTCAAAGAGAGAATTGAACCCATGATTATCACATTTAAAGTTAGTCCCACTGTTTTAAAATGGCTACAAAATAAGAATTACGATTATTTATCATCGCTAAATGTTTGCAGTATACTTTGTGCCGCAGTTAACAAATTGTAGTTATACAATCGATTCTAATTGTGATTGGAATTGCTTAAGATTTTATATATCTTGTATATTTAAAAACAATAATATACCTACCATAGTCTAAAATAACTGGACAAGCGCGAGTCGGGGTCGCCGAGGATTCTGTAAAAATTGGAGGTCTTGAGCTTTTACTGAAATTCAGGCTTAGCTTAGTCAGAGCCCTTTCATCTGATACCTCACTTGAACTAAAAGCTAAAAGCTTTAATACCAAATTTTACTCCCTTTTAAGGCTATTATTTTTTAAGGTTTTAACCACAAATGTACAGTTTTTTCCTGAACTAGTACTACCTGTAAATTTCATATTTCTAGGTCAACAGGAAGTACCCTAGGAATTTTGATTCCTTTGAAACTTTCTTGACAGACAGACAGACATTCAAAAAGATAGACAGACGGACAACATAGTGATCTTATAATGGTTACTATTTTCCTTAAAAGGTATGGAACCCTAAGAAACAAAAAAAATCCGTCGTCGTCGTCGTCCTTTAAGTGCGAAATGTGGTATAGAATGTACTGGATTTATAAATCACAATTTAAGTTTTGAGACATCACGTGCACATTTTTGCGAATCGAAAGCCTGAACTGATAACAGATAGAAGAAGATCTGAACCTGAACTGATAACAGAATAACATCCAAAAATTTGTAAGCAAAAATACACACTCATACGTTATACCAAATTCGTCCATTGTCTACACAGAACCATTAGACCAAAAGCACGGGTACAAGAAATAAATACACGATGTCATACGTTACGATAACGCCGCGCCGGACGGAGCGGTCGTAAATAAAATAACTCAGTAATGACTGCATAACTGATATTTACGCGTTTCATCAAGCGGCAGTCCCGTTGAGGATAGTGGGTTCGGTGCTGTTATGGTTTTGATAGTTAGTAAGTAATACACTTTATTCTTTATTTTGGTTAGGTATTACTTTATTTTTTATTTTGGTTACTTTTGTCTATTGTATTATAATTATTATTACAGTAAGAACCACATTAAAATTTAACATATTTTAAAAGATCCAAGCTTAGGCTAGGCCGTGTTCCATCTAACCTTGATAGGAGAAAAGACATCCGTGATTCGGGAAATTGAACTCATAATCGCATATATCGTATAATAGTAATAAAAAACTTCTCAAATTGAATGAATTATTTTCATTTCCTCACTCTGGTAACAAGACAAAACGCGGCGTTAAATTTCGCCATTTAATACTCAATGTCTCGAAAACTGGGTAGAAGCCGGGTAGCGGAATGTCTGATACCAGGTTTCAAGGGAAGAGGTTAGGACTAGAATCTAAACATTAGTATCAAATACGATATAGGAAACAAAACTGTACATTACACCGAAGCCGTGCAGTCAAAAGTAATATTCGACGAATAAAAAGCCCGCCGTAGTTATCATAGCAAAACGAATTAAAAGGCGGGCCTTCTAAAAGTATGGTTTCGGCAAAGGATTGGATAAAATGATAAAAATGAAATATGAAGGCTGCTCCCGATGCGAGCGTGCAGGTAGTAGAGATGGGTGAGTGATGTATCGAGAATAGATTTTTGTTGTTGCAATAGAAGTCGGGTCGGGTCATTACAGCTTTTTAGATAAATTTAATTTATTTGAATTTGATTAATCGCGTATACTTAATATATTGAACATACTGAGAACTCTGAGGATCGAATAATTTGTCAATCGAATAAGTCGTCGAAAAAGTTGTCCGTGGTCACCATTAGACTGTGGTAGTATTGCTCTATTAGTTAACACCATTGTTACATCAAATTTGATCTACGAACTACACATGTTACAAAGATAGAGTTTAGAAAAATGTTTAATACTAAATATGACCGATTAATCCAGTTTAAGAGTTTCATATAAAGTGTGTAAAAAGGAGAAATCAATCATTGAGTTTGTTTTAGTTGAGAACTTTAGAGAAGGAGCATTTTGAAAGTTACTTCTTTAAATATAACTTTTAGCTGAACAAATAATTTCTATGTAAGTAATAAATCTAGAAAAAATAATAATAAGACAAGACAACATAAAAAGGCTAGAAAAAATTTAAAGTTGTAGTAGCTATAACTAATAAGTTATAGGTTCAAAATTGTAGAATGAAAAAGACAGACACCAAAATTATGACATAATATCGATATAACCTCAGCCCCTCCCTAAACCTACATGCCGGCGCCCATCGTCAAAAGAATTAAAAAGTGGCGCACTGCAAATGGGTTGCAAAAAATCGAATGAAAACCATCAAAGTAACGTTATTACGACCGGCTTTGAGTTCGGATTACTCTCCTGTTATTGCTACGAACCTACCTACAATATTTTTGGAAGCAAAATTCTGGCAGGTCAGATTTTCTTAATAGATGAAGATGAAATTAATGTGTGACATTAATTACATCTTAGCTTAGCAGTTAATATTTATATTTATCTAGTAGTTATTATGGTTTTAGTAGGTGTTTCACCAAGATGAATGCAGATTCAATTCCCGAAAACAAACTGAAGAATTTGAATAATAAGAAATAAAGTACAATGAATAAACAAAGCGTGCTAACACTAGGGCCTTTTTTTCTGCTTTCCAAACATCTATGGGGAAACCAAAAATTAAATATTGTAAATAAAGTAGAAAACTACGACTTGTAATCCCGAGTATGTTTGTAGTAGAAAAATTGTAATAAAAACGAGGCTGTCGTGGCGCAGCGGTACAGGGTCGATTTCTGCTCGTAATAGTAAACATTTTCTTAAGTAAGCAATCGAAATGGTAAGTTGTAATTTTCACAAAAAAATTAAAATATGACAAGAACATTGAAAATCGTGTAAATGATACTTAAAATATTAATGTTACTACAGTATATTTATGGGTAAAAAGTAACTAAATAGAGAGAACATATTTGAATAAGTTGGTTTTCAATAAAATAATTGTGCGTGCTATAGCAAAAAAATACTGTTTTAGAAAACGTATAAAATTTGGACATTCCCTCTTGGAAATATCTAGCTAACAAGCCGTTTATACTTTTCTAAAAAAGTTTTTTTTTCCATTTTACACTTAAAAAAAATTTAAAATATATTAAAAATAGTAAGTAGGTTGACTGAGAACTGAAAAAAAACATTATTGTAGATAGTCATCTTTTCGAAAGTTAATAATAATTTCCACAGGGGATATCCTATAAGAAGGCTGGGTTTGTAGGTAAAAGAGTTCGAAAGTAAATCCAAAAATACTCTATTTGTACAGACTCTAATATTTTATTTTTTTATTTTAATAAAAATCAGCTAGTCACTTAAACTTTAAAAGAGCGAAAATTTTAAAACTTATCTTTATAAATCTACACAGATTATAAATACTTCTAAACTTCTATCATAAAACTTCATAGATTTTAATCCGAACACCTTATTTTATACACGTCAATATAAATTTATATCAATAATTATATTATTTCTGAATAATAAACCATTCGCTTCGGTAAAAATAAAACAAACGCTCAATCGCAAAAAAAATGGCAGACGCCAAGAAAAAAATGGCTTGTCTATGACCAACAATAGTCTTTATATCCGACAAAGGAATTACCGATGCTAGTACAGATAAATAATATTTTTCCATAGCCACCGTTTTGTTAGGTACAAAGGGTAGGCTTCAGCGATTTTATATGTATACATTTTATACGTAGTATTTTGACGCTGTATTCCGCACACAGGATACGAAAAGGGAGCCTAGTGCTAAGACACCTCGTTTCCCATATTTTCGCGAAATATTCGAGAAAATAGAGGAGGATTCAAAGAATAGAGTGGCGAAATTCAAAGCCAAGGGTTTACTACTAAAGCGAGGAAATAAAACAATTAATATAATCTCTTTCTCTCAATCGTCGCGCTTAAATTCATACGATGTTTCATTGCGAATGTTAACAAAATAGCCATTTTTTTTAAAAAGAAGGCTTAATAATTTTGACCTAGCATACGAATATCCCGTGCTATTATTATTTGAAAAATAATACTAAGACACACAATTATTATATTATGAGATAATTTTTAATATCTTTCATTTTAATTTTGATATTAATTTAGACACCTTATACAAAATCTTATCTAAAACAGTAACCAAAAAAATACTAGGCTAAATATATAATAAAATATATAAAATTTAAAATATTCTCCATACTTGTACCACACAGAGGGTGCGCTAAGGGTGTTTCATACGAGTTATTAGCTCCTTTGTCGATGCTCCCATATCTCACGCTCGGCAGCGTGAGTGCCTTAGTATGACCGCCGCCCGTTTCAAGTGCTATTTGTTAATATAAGTTATTTTGTTGTTATTTTTATATATTATTATTGTAATGCTGATGGGGGAGATCGATACATTTTTAAGAAATTTGTTTGTTAATTTTTATGCAGTAAAATTTGTGAAACTGCTTTAATATTAGTTTTCAATGCAGTGATTCTCATTTCTTTACCTTCTAAATTTACCTTCTCTTTTTATTTTCTTTCGAAGTTGAAAGAATTCACGTAAAGAAAAAGTATAGGTACTTTTTTCTTCTTCTATAAGCAAGCAAACGTAAAAACAGTTATTTCCACATGAATTATATACAAAACAAACCTAACGGGTCCACAAATGGAAAAAGCTGTAATAAATTAAAATAAACGGATTGCGTGCGCTTAATTTCACCAAAGTGTATGTATTCTATGGTGCGTAAAATCGCAAATTTCGTCTGTGGCACAAAGATGGCCGTTTGACAGTTGTAAAACCGCGCCAAAACCCCTTTGGGATCTGTCACATGGCAGATGGCGGTAATTCGAAATTTGCCAATTTTGTTGACCATCTCATTGTAGTGTAATGCAGTGTAATAATTGTTTTGATAGATAAAATATTTTGTAATAGTTATAATTAGGTTATCTTGGCTAGTGATTTTTCGTATTGTCTATTTTCATAATGGCTAGATGGTTACTTTACTTTTCTCAATTTATTTAGAAATCGTTTTAAGTAAAAAAAAGTATATACATAGATAATAGTATATTTTTATTAGTATTATAAGTCTAGAGGTAAGTCAATGCGCATGGACACAAGCTCACGACTGTAAACGCGAGAGGTTGTGGGTTCGATTCCCATTCGAGTAAATGAAATATTTAATATTTTCATTGCCATGCTCTGGTAACCTTCCGCCACTCAACACGCAATGCCTAAAAGTGGAGTACGGAAGTGTCTTAATGTGATAAAGTGTGAAGCTAAAATTATAAGGCTGAAGTTTGTTTGGTTGATCGAACTGATCTTTGAAACTACTGATTCAAACTGAATAATTATTTTTGTGTTGGATAGTCCATGTATCGACGAAGGCATCATTATATCACGTCAAATATTTCAGCATAACCCATTGCCCACAGCACTTACGGTCAGGGTTACCCTGGCTACATTCGGTTATGGTCCAGGCAAAAGTTTCTATGATTTTTATTAACCCTATATGTTAATCTAGGATTCAAACTGGCAACCGTTATAAATACTTACTTTTCAACAGACCCACAACGGTGTCAATTATAATTATTTTTATTTTGTAACGACATTACGCCAGATTTCGGTAAACAAAGTATATCACAACATCATTTATATCCATGGGGCGTGTAATTGGAGAAGGTATGGGATTTGCGAGTGGGTTATGACATTATACTTAATAGCTTCTATGTGTTATGGAGATATTTTTGTATATTTCTTTTACTTATAAATATTTTTAAAATACCATATTGGAGTAGTAGTAGTAGTTTTCCTTAGTCTCCCTTAGCCCAGCCGCAGTTAATACGGTGAAATATTAGATCGATTTAAAATGTGTAAAAAAACGCATAAAACTTATTAAAATCAACATTTTTCACAATTATCAACTACTAGCGGCCTACACGTGGTTTCGCTCGCTTAAAAGTTAAAAGGAGTAAGTTTCATCTCAATCAGAAGTTTGAGCGTAAAAGAGGAACAAGCATCCATTTCTTTGAAAAATTATTTATAAAATTAGTAAGAATTTAAACGCAAATCAGTCAAACTAATTTCAAACTACCCCCAAAGCCAAACGAATTTAAACGCACACAAAACAAGAAAATATCAAAATAATAGACAACAATATTTCGATCATTCATTCCTTACAATACATGCACAGGCACCCTTGTGTTCAATCATTTAACTAGTGTTTATAGTCATTAAGTACCTAGGTATTGTCCCCTAATCCCAAATTCGGGATTCGGAGTCCCAACGGGGAATCCCGCGAGGACCATCCATATCCCCCGAGACATTGCATCTGATATGTCCATAAACTTGCCATGTTTTGCCAGTTGTTTGAGCAATACATGGGGTTGGGCTGTGGCTTTTTTATGGTTCCTTTTTTTGGGATAATTGAGTGGTTAAATTATGATGGTATTGGATATGAATGTTATTATTTATAGTTTAGAGGGCGCCGTGGTATAGTGGTACAGTCTCTGACTGTAAGCATGACAGTTGTGTATTCAGTTTTTATTAAGGGAAATGAATTGTTTTCATTTTCTCGCTTTGGTAATAAGACAAAACGCGTAAGTTTGGAAGGAAAATGGAAACGGAGTGTTTTAGCACTAGGGTCCCTCTACAGATCCAGCTATATGCCAATGCCAGCTATGGGACCAAGCGTGAAGTTAAAAAAATATCATAATGACATATTATATTAGCGTTATTGAAAAGATTAGAGCAATTTTTCTGGAATGTCTAATGTCCTTCCTTTTTATATATATTTTTGAATTCGCTTGAACTTAGACTTGATTTCCATCTTTTGTATTTTTTTCGATCTTTTATTTTTTGTATCCAAGCTATTGTTACTCACTATTCTTCTTTTTATACTGAAAATTGGTAATTATAATCACAAAAAACGAATCGTTGCATCGAGCTTTATGTTGAATTTATGTTTATGTTGAATTTATCTACCTTAAATTAATTTGTAAAATTGTATTAATGGTATCGATATTCCTACCTTTATTCTTCATCGATAAAAATAATTTACAGTAAAACTTATACTAGCGCCGATGTGGATCACTGGCACAGTTCAGAGTTCATTTCACAGCACAAAGTTCATTTTCACTTTCTCGTTCTAGTAAGAAGATAAAGTACAGCATTGTGTTCAGTCACTCATTGACCAGTAGATGATACATTTGTGGAGTATCTTTATACTAGTTTATACTAAGTTTTCTTTGCTTACTCTATTGTTTACGAAATACAGCAAAAATCTAAGCAAATTTTCAACTATTTAAAATAAAATAAATCGAACCTACGGCCTGGATTACCAAATCCACCACTTGGCCTCAGCTTGGCCGAATTGGTAATAAAGTCTCTTATCGTTGCTTACATATTTTCTCCTCCATATTCTTCACTATTACATATATTTCGTTCTTTCCACATAGCATTATAACGTAAATCTTATGGCTATCAACCCCCTGAGGCGGCACTACTCATCCAATTACCGACCCTAACAAAAACGCTACTATTGGAGTAATTACTACCCTTTGAAGTGCTTTGATGTTGGTCCTTCGAGCAGGATACAGTGTTGTTGGTTTTTGTTATTAATATTAATTTATTGTTTAATTAAGACATATTAAGATATTAATGTGTAAATATGTTTAGAAAGGAAATGAGGCCATCGTTGCGCAGTGGGCAGTGCACAGCGTCTGATTGTAAACGCTATACTTGTGGATTTATGTGTAATAATGAATATATTTATTTTGCCTCCAGAATTCGGCAGAAAGTGGGGAACGGAGTGTCTTAACACTAGGTTCCCTCTGCCTACCCTGCTGTGGACGGGATACAGCGTGAAGCTAATTTATTTATTTATTTTTTTTTATTTATTTTGATTTGTTCGCTCTGGTTGATCAATCGTGGCGTTGGGTTCTACCACTCAACACCCAATGTCTTGAAAGTTGAACAGAAAATAGACGACGATGTGTCTTAACACTAGGTTATTCCTATTCTTTTATGTGGGAAAAAGTGTGAAGCTGTGTTTGTGCTATGTTTAAAAATATATGAATGTTTGTCTTATTGTATATTTGAAATATTATATAGGATTAGCAGATGAAGCTAGTAATATGATTTTTCACATTCTACTCAGTGATTTAGTGATAGTGACTTAGAAATATTTGGGTTATGATGAATACTTGCTTAAGTTGAATTAAATTTACCAGACAATTTTTAAAAAACAACCATCATGTGTTGAGTTATATATTGCACCTCAAAGGCGTTCTTTTTAGCTTCACGCTGTATCCCGCCCTTACTAGGATAGGCAGAGGGAACCCATGAACGTAGTGTTAAGACACCCCGTTCTTTATTAAGACACTTCTGTTTCCCAATCTTCGCGTATTATCTTAAAAAATATTTTATATTCTTTCTTTATGAAATGCCTTCACACATTTCTACCCTAATAAAGTAATTTAGATCACCAAAACTCCTTACCAATTGTTCGAATCAAATTTAAGCGTCGCCATTGAATCGAAAACAAACATCTCGGTTTGAGTGGGCTTATTTTAAATACAAATAGACAATGACTGAGGCACATTAGCCGTAAAGATCAACGTACAGTGAGATAGATTTTTATTATTATTTTATCTTTATTGCGCATATAGTAGGGCAGAAAAATTTAGGTAAGGTAGTAACGACACTCTGTTCCTCACTTTCGAAAATTTCTAAAATACATAAAAAATGGAACATGAAATGATGTAATTCCAAATTTTATATAATATAATTTTGTATTAATAAAAAAAACTATGTTCAAGACGCCACAAATACAAAATCATTTTATATATTTTTTTATTCTGGACATAGTGAACCAAAATAGAGCTCACTGTAAGTAAATTATAACCGAAATAACACAACTTAATGATAAAATAATTTCTATGTGAGCCATCCTTACCGCTATTATACGACCGGTTGGCCAAATGGCGCGAAATCCGACCCTCGGAACTTCCAAAAACATTAGGGCGGGCGTCGTTTCGACTATAAAATACGAGTATAGTACGGTCAACGAGTCGTGGCCGCCCAAAGTTAGCTGTATACGACTGCAGGGATCAGGTTTTTTAGGATTTTTTCTTATTTTTGATTATTTTCTTCCCGGGTGAACATAGTGCAAAAGTTCAGAAAGCCGAATGTTAGGGCGGCCACAATTCGTCGACCGTACTGTACTGTACAGTGTGTATTAGACAAAAGATATAAACAGTTTAATTACATTCATCGATCGTTCTATTAACTTAATAAATTTATAGGTCGGTTTGTGTAGAGATGTTTTATATGGTACAGAAATCATTTTTATATACATATTTTATTATATTTTTACATTTTTCATGCTATATTCCACGTCCAAAACGTATAAATATTTGAACTTTAAAATTCCGACGTAGTCTTATACGAGAGGTGCCAAGAGGCGCTCGTTCAAATTCTACTACGTTCAAATGTTTATACAATACTATACTTAAACACTTTCATATGCATATTACTGCTTTTATTTGGACAAAATCTTTCTAAAAATGTATACCCAATTAATTATTTTACATAATATTTAATTTAAACCCATCTTCAAAAGTTTACTAAAGATAATCCATGCATCATTCGACGCATGATGCATGATTCGACGGAGAGAAGGGGGGAACAGAAGTGTCAAGTTTCCTCTACCTACCCTGCTCTGTGCGGGATGCCTGTAGCTAAAAACAATATTTAATAACACATAAAGTTAAAGAATGCGTCGTTGAGTTCCACCAGTACAGCAAAAAATAAAAAGAATACATAATTATTTCGATCTAATCCCATATCTGTATATTCTATAATCTATGTAACATTAGGCGTAGTGCCCGCGGGATGCGTAATGGCGCCCACTAATGGCCCAACACATATTTTGAATTCATTTCGCCTATTAGCCCCGCTTTTATTGCGGATCAATTCTTTACGATGCTATGTTATCTGTGCTCTATATTATTTTGAGTTTTGTTTTTTTTTATTTATCTGTATATTCTATATTTTTAGGTAGAAATAGTTTTTAGATTTTTGTCTTTATAGTGCTTCTAGGTTTATTTAGCTATGTAATCATTTGACTTCATAACTCGACTCGCACTTGGCTGATTGGGGTGGCTGTGGCTTTTTGAATGTATTTTGCACTTAAGGAGAAGCAGCTTCTTTTACATTCACCCTTTATCCCGCACACCAACAGCGGGGTAGGTAGAGACAACCTAGAGTCCAGAAACTCTACGAACTAAATAAGATACGTCAACGTCAATACTCCTACATTCTGGAAGTTAATTTATTAAATCTTTATAAATCTATTCACAGCATATTAAAACCATATATGATTGTAGATGTGATGATTAGGAGAAACATGGACTGTCTTATCACCTGTGTATGACTTAACAAAATAAATCACTACCAATATTCCTATTAACATCAAAATCGGCCATTAAAAGAATAGAAATTAATGTTGCCATTATAAAAAACACATTGTATTAATATCTGTATTACGTCATTTATTTACAGCTAACTCAGCCTTATTAGTTTAGAGCCACACCCCAGTTTCCAGTGTGGTGGGCGCTAATCATTTTATTCATAAAGTAATTGTCACGGAAACTGATTCACTGAGTTAATTATGGGACCCTCCTAACGTTTTTTTTAATGTTAAAATTATTTTTTACGAATGAAGTGGGGGAAACGGAGTGTTTTAACACTAGGTTCCTCTGCCTACTCTGATATATGCGGGATATATGCGGAATACAACGTAAAGCTGATGATTTTTTTTTAGTATTTTTATGTAAAAGTTTAAATAACATGTTATGAAAACTTTATGTAGGCAATTTGTATTAGCTGCATTATTTGGTAGATAATACAACTTAGTATTTATATGACGCTAAGGTGTTAAATATGGTCGGCGGAGTGTTAAGTTACTCCGTTTCCTACACGCCATTCACTTTTGGAGACGACGCGTGTTACTTGGTGGAACTGAACACCGAGTTTTGTTTTGTTACCCACCCGTTCAAGGAAATGTTTATAATTCTTTCTCTCGAGTAATCATTGAACCCACTTTCGCAACAAAACATCTATATATACTACTAAAGTAAATATTTTTTTATTATATTCTATTTTATTAGATTTGTTCTAAATGTAACATAAAAATTAACCCACGATATCAGTTTTTTCAGCTTGAGCATTTGTCGAATAGAACCTGATCAAATCACTCAATTTCGTTAAATTGCATGTAGTGACGGTTCTAAACGCCGTTATTTGTCTTTCGTGAGTTGAAGATCGAATCCAAGAACATCGCGTTTACAGTCAAACACTGCCCCACTGTGCTCCAATTATCTCAATCACGTGAAATGTTTATATTTTATATTAACTTTCTACATACGACGTTTTCTAATTAACACTAAAACGACCATCTGTCGCCACAATGGGCACTTATATGAGCACTTTTAGTCGAATGCTTTTTTTAAAACAATATTTCTGTATATAAATGAATTGTATTATAAAGGTATAAGGTTCAAATTCAAATAAAGACAAGTCCACCCTCAATTTTATACGGATTTAGTATAATGAATCGTAAATTCGATCTTTGACACCTTTTTTATTTCGATTCTATACTCTATGATTGTATGTTTCACGTTCATTTGAAAATTACTTTTATTATAAAGGATATAAGGTATAAATTGCTTTAGAAATATATTCATAATATTTATTAAGATGTCTATTCGATAGTGATTTCGGGGGCAAACGGGAGTTAAGCTTGATTCGGACGTAATGTAATGTAATTGTGTTCTGCGTTAGTACCATATTTGTTATTTTGACATGTTCATTGATTTGTTTTATTTATATTTGTAATTAGATTTTTTTTATAGCTTATTTGTAATTATTTTTCCAGCTTCACGCTTTATCCCGCATGTAGCAAGGTAAGCAGAGGAAGCCTAGTGTTAAGGTACTCCACTCCCCACTTTCCGCTGAATTCTGGAGACATTGCGTGTTGAGTGGCGGAACTCTACGCCGCGCTTGATGATATGATTTATAATTATCATCATTTAGTCCTAAGACGTCAACAGCGTCTCGTTAACGCCTTTTTACATTTAAGTATATTTGTTTACATATATATTGGACTGCCAAATATGATGTCATGGGTTGAATTTTTAGATCTACTAAATATACTAAAATATATGTAATTTCACCAAAAAAAGCAAGATCTAACAAATTCTTTAAAAAATTGGATTGTAGTTTAAAAGTCATTATTAGGTTCGAACCCATAACCGTCGCGTTACAGTCACACCCCTATGCCCCTGCGCTACGACGGCCTCAAATAAGTACCTAATATTATCTATGTAGACAAATTATATTTTTTACATCAATTATATAATTCTTTTGCTTAGCAACTTTTTAAACTGCTGAACTCAAAATCATTGTGTCATATACTCGAGACTTGCACTGCACCAAATAACCTAAGTAAGCTTCATATTTCTCCCCGCAATCCCTGCTAGTCAAAGAAAACCTAGTGTGAAGAAACACGCCGAATGTTGCAGACACACCGCGTTGAGTGGCGGAACTCAACACCACATTTCGCCTACCTGAGCAGAGAAATATAAAATAAATAAATAAATCATTCCTCTCCGTGTGAGGATATAGCCCACTACACCACGACGGCATAAACTAAAAATAATCTAAGACGTCACTTATATTATCTATGACAATTTTAGGTAATATATATGTCACGAATATAATCTGTGCTCGTCAAGCTGTGGAGTAACTGCTGATTTCCCAAGGCACAGCGAGCGCCAATCATAGCGTGGCTTTGTAGGGGTGTAGACTGAATATGTTTACTTAAAAAATATACCTATTTTTGAAATAAGTATTTTATAGTAGGTAAATCGCTACATCGTAGGTACATGAGATCGATCGAGTTAATAAATATTATGTACTAATCTTCACCCCCCACTATGTTTGTGTCGGCTTTTATATGTAACATGGAAAATATCGTTTTCTCCTGTTCTGAATTTTGAGAAATCTTCTCTTAGTAGTCTACGGGAGCACTCAGTTAAGAATTCAATTTCAATTTCTTACTTTGGTAATAGGTATGAGACAGAACTCGACTTTATACCTATTATTGCTACATGTGGGAGATGCCCGTAACTTAACACCGCGACCTAACTTGTTACCAGAGCAAGAAATTATTATTTGTACATCAATAAATTTTAAAAATAATGAAATGAAATGCCGGTCAATTTCAGTTTTAGTCGGTATCATTGCCACTAATAAGTAAATTTGAATCTGGAACCAAAAACAAAGTAAGTCTCTTGCAGCCAGTTCTTCTCAGGTCTGAGGCAATAACTGTAGTGAACTGGTAGTAAATTAATTAACTTTAAAAAATGAAGCTTGTACATTCTTATTTTCAGAGAGACACTTTCTTACCCATTTTTGTCTAATTTTCGAGATATTGCATGTTGAGTGGTGGAATTCTACACAACGCTTTGTCTTGTTACCAGAGCGAGGAAATGAACAAAATCTATCTGCAACCTGTAATAAATTAAAATAGTAGAAAATAGACATTGAATTGTGGTAACCCTGACCCCTAATCTGGGTGTTCGTAATCAGCATCCACGTGAAAGGTGTCTCCGAACGATTCCGCGCCCCAAATACAGAATTACAACACAAACAAGTGACACTTTTGAATTTCTAACAACTGAAGACTATCTCTATACTTATGCATATATCTTTGTACAATTCTATTTTACAATTCATGATGTTTTAAACACATTTTAAATATTTTTTTTATATCCCGTTCAGAATAGGGTAGGCAGTGAGGTCCTGGAAACCTACTGTTAAGACTCCATCTTCCTTCCATCGATTTAAAGACTCCGAATAACCTCTTTATAATTTTTAGTCTACCGTACAAGGAAAGTAAAATTATGCACCTTCACGCTTTTTCCTTTGAATAGTGTCATAACTCTGCTCTCTCGCAAGATAGGTGGAGGGAACCTAATGTTAAGACGCATCTTTCGCCAATTTTCAAAACATTGCACGTTGAACGGGGGAACTCAAGCTGCATTTTGCAGAGAAATGAGAATGATTGAAATACAATCATTCCCCCGAGGGGTAATTGAACCCACTACTATCAGGTTCACAGCCAGACGACATCCAAATGTGGCACGCGCCACATATTTAAAAAAGATAAATGTAAGTAAGTGCAAATGGAATCTATACATTCCAAATTAAAGTAAGTAACAAATTAATATTGATGTATATCTAAATATGGGACCTGTATCCGCTTCACGCTGTATCCCGCGCACAGCAGAATAGGCAGAGGAAACCTAGGGTTAAGGCTCATAACCAGTCGCGCTAAAAGTCACATACTTGTGCCACATCGCCACGACTGACATTATTTTTTTTAATTTGATTTAATCGTGGCTAATAGCCAATGCATTGTTATATTTTTATATATATTAATATACTTCTTTTGTTAATTTTCTATTGTCTTATTGAGTTTTTTTAGGTTCACTCTGTGTACCATTGATAAGAGAATAGGCAGAATGAATGTTAATGAAATAATGAATGTCCAGAGCGAGAAAATTAAAGTAAATTATTTCCCCAAGTAGCGATCGACCCTACAACCATAGATAGTATTTACAGAGAAATGCTAAGCCGCTTTTTTATATCTGATTAAATGTGTGAGGTAAGTCATGATGTTGCTAATTTCATTTGAGGATTTTTTATACTTTTATACATTGTTCTCTTTATGTACTAAACAAGTTTCCTTAGCGTATGCGCATAAATTGTGGAAATAAACAAAAAGTACACACTGAAACATATTAAATTCAAAAATACATGTAATTTTACATAAATCAAAATATAAAGCAATTTAGTATCATTTCTATCGCCATTCCATTTACATAGTATTTCACGGTGTACGGTATATTTTTTTTTCATCGGATGATTTTTCCATATCACTACGCTCGCGAATGACTGCGTTCTCATTTAAGCAATGGCATTTGACGTCGCGCCTTTGTCGCAGTGGAGCGAAAAAAATAATGTTTTTTTTTTTCATTCACGCCATTTTTGATTGAAGCTTTGGATCTTTTAGGTTCAGTGGAACGCTCCACGATCGATATTTTTTTTCTTTTTTTTTTCAAGTAGTCTTTGCGTGTAAAGGAATATATTATCTGTGTTTCCTTTTTTGGCCATTGTTATATTCAGTCTTTGTCATTGGATGAATAAATGAAGAATAAATATTATGTATGGCAGTAAATATTGCTAGGTTATATATAACCAATTACAGGAGCGTAAAATTTAAAGATTCTGACACTTGTACTGACTGAAAGAAAATTACTCTTTAAATTAAAAGTTGCTAACGACTGTTTAAAACTGTGTTAATAACCAATTGTCACTGTAATATATATAAAAATACTTTTTTTCAGCTATATGTCAGTATCCCACACACGGCAGAAGGAATCTGGGAATCTACCGCTAAGACATTCCGCTACTGTGTCCCACTTTCCGCCGAATTCGACGTATTTAGTAACGGAACTCAACGCAGCGCTTACCCTAGTTACCAGAGCGAGGAAATGAAAATATTAAATATCAAATTTCCCTGAGTGACAATCGAACCCACAGCCTGTCATGTTTACTGGTATGCACTTAGTGTTCCTGTGCCACGACTGGCCTTAATGAAACCTTAAAAATTGTGTATTACCTATACACTATATTATACTTTTAATTACTCAAAAATCAAATTTACTATCTCACAACATGCAATTTTACTACTAGCCTTTAAATATCTGATGCACTGTATTTGTACATAAAACGTATAGATAAAAATTCTAACACGCCGTTTCTATACGAAAAATCGCGATCGCAAATAGAAACGTATTCATTGGAGAATATAATCAAAAAAAGGCGAAACTTTATTAATCAAAGTAACGTAACAGAAATGGTCCTATAGCCATCTGAAACTCATTAATATTTATTGAAAAAACCACTCGTGTCGAATGTTAAACAATTTCTCTGTTATACGGCAAGTCAGGTGAAAAATACGTTTAGTGTAGACGGAAAATATAAAACTATACGAAAATTTATCTTATTTCTATGATATTAAGTACTACAAAACATTTCAGTGACAGCAAATACTGAAAGTTTATACTGTATTAATACAAAATGTGGAAACCACAAGAATAGACCACGCTTAAATATCTTCAACTTTATTCGCTTGTAATAAAGTTTATTTTTTAAAATTACTTATTTTATCAAGACAAAACAATATTTTGCCTGATATGATAATACCATTTTTCATATTAAAACTTGTCCAAGAGCTAACACGGGCGTCCCAAGTGAATTATTGAAAGGAATGAAGTTATAGAAAAAAAAATGGTTTTCCAAATCGAATCTTTCATCTCGAGTCGTAGCTCGTATGTAATAAATGGGAGGGGAATTTTGGGTTATGTAATTTGAATAAAATAATGTATACGTATTTTGTATTGAGGCCGGCCTGGAGCAGGATTGTAAGCATGACAGGTTGTGGGTTCGATTCACACTGCAGGAAATGATATATCTAATATTTTCATTTTCTCGCTCTGCTAATGAGTACGTGGCGTTAGGTTCCGCCACTTAAGATGCAATGCCTCCATAAATCGACGGAATGTGGCGAACGGAAGTGTCTAAATTGGGACGAAGTGTTTTAATATATAATTTAGATTTTTAGGTTCTCAAAAAAAGTAAATTAAATGTTAAACATTTGTTCATTTGATGGTTCCTACAGGTAAAATATAGTTTAGAGCTTTCCTGCTTAGCAGCAAAGGCAGAGAGAATCTTGTGTTAACACGCTCCCTTCTTTTTACTTTAGTTAGGTAGACATTTGTATATGTAGAGACAAAGCGAGATTTTTTTTTAAGATTGTGTTGATTTAATGATTGCCTTGCCACCATTTCAAACTACTTTTGAGCCTTTCAGTCCTGTAAGCCAATGAATCTGTCATCTCATCATAGTTTGTGATATATATAAAATTTTAACAATTTATTTAAATTTCAACTAGAACGATTCTTCATATATTAACTTTTAAAAATAGGCATTTTATGACACCAATGACTTAATGCAAAGTGGATAAGGGCAGGTAACCTAGAAACTTGATATTTGTTATAAAGGTAGACTATACACATATATGTACAATAGTCTCCGGTATATCTACAGAAAAAAATCTGAAACCAGATAATTAATAATTTATTTACTGTCAAGAAAGTAAAAAAAGTTAAGTGTGAAAATTGGATCAATAAACGTAGGAAAATAAAGCAATTTTAATAATAACAAAGTATTACTGAATCATAGTAATAATTTAATTACTAAAAGTAATGATATCCTACGAGGCGCAGGGGCATAAGCATGTGACTTTAACACGCTTGTTATGGGTTCGGTTCCCATTTCGAGAAATGAATTTATTAATATTTTTGTTTCATCGCTCTGGTACCGAAGCAAAAGCGTGGCGTTAAGTTCCGCCACTCAACATGCGATGTCTCGAAAATTTTGCGGAAAGTGAGGAGTCTTATCACTACGTTCCCTCTGCCTTTCCTGCTATATGCGGGAAAGAGCGTAAAGCTAAGTACGCAGAGGCACAATATGTGACTGTAAAAACGACTGATTGTCTGTTCGATCCCCACTCGAGGAAATGAAATATTCATTTACATTTATATTTTCATTTCTTCGCTCTGATGTCGAGGTAAAGCGCGGCGTTGAGTTCCGCCACTCAATACGCAATGCCTCCAGAACTTAGCGGAAACTAGGCAACGGAGTGTCTTAACACACAGGGAACCTGTCCCTCTGCCTATCCTGCTGTGAGCGGCAGAGGGCCGCAACCAAAAGGAAAGCGTGAAGCAAATTTATTAGCTATTTGAAACCATTAAACCTTCTATTAATAATATTAATTCAGTAGGTGAGATTTGAATTTATAATCGTCTTGTTCTGTCTCCTGTGCCGAAAACTAGCTAAATATAAGGTACGATTTTTCGCACTTCGTGTTTATTAAGAAAGGCAGAGAAAACCTAGTGTTGAAACACTTCGGTCTCCACTTTCCGTCAGATTTGGAAAACCCAACGCCGCATCTCGTTTTATAATAGCGGGGATCTAATCTACAACTATTGCGTTAAGAGGCAGACGTGTCCCACGATGCTATGATAGCTTTTATATTAAGTAACTATATAAAACTAAATTAAATGGCGTTAAGTTCCACCACTCAACACGCAATGCCGGAAGTGTCTTATAGGGAACGGAGTATCTTCCCACCTATGTTCCCAGGTTCTTTAAAAAAAGAATATAAAATAATTCTTAGCGAGTTCGCACTAACACTTTACCTCCAGTAAAGGAATGTAAACAGTGTTTTAATCTTATGATGTCTATTCAAAACATGCAAAAAGCAATCAATCAGACACATGCATTAAAACCTCTTCCAATTACAACCCCAGTTATTTCGATCGGGCAACACTAAATTACCGAATAACATGTTGACGACAAAATGCTTTTCAATCTGTACTAACAATATTCCCCTAAAAGGAGGCCCCTTTTGTACAGTGCCCCCCAAATGCCAATCTGAGAAGATTGCTTTTTTTCTTTTGTTAGTTTTCAATGCGTGTATGTAGCTCTGAACTCAACGAGATCCTTTGTAGGTGATTAAATATGGTGTTCTGTCAAAATAATCTGTCTAACGTTTTGTGTACACTCTATGGTAATTGGCATAGAGTATAAATTGAAACGTCAAATGAGTTTTGGCGGCAAATTGTGATGCCGCGTTCATAAAATACGGATTGGTTGTTAAATGGTTTCTTGATTCGCGTACGATTTATCCGGTGATTAATTTTGTCGTGCTTTGAATAGACTGGATTACTATCTAAATATATTGGTATCTACGCATGTGTCATAAGCTATCAAAGGATGGGAGGGATGAATTGAAAATTTTATGGTTTTATAATTATTTCATATTTCACCCAAAGTATACAGACATATCACTTTGTTCTTCTACTCACTTTGTTCACTACAGTCACACCTCGTGCCGCTACGTCACGACTGGTCCCAACAGTAGCGATATATGCAGATATATGCGTGAGTGTCTTGTGCCGGTTCATCTGTCTGAAGGAGAAAGTTAAATGTACTTGTCGTATAATTATTTGACGTTTAAAAAAATTAAGCATGTAGCTTCTTATTTTAAATAAAATTATTTTAATTTGGAGCTATACGAGACACGCACAAAAATTTCAATTATTCATGTTGTTTTAAGGTTGCCATATCTAAAATAAAATAAGTAGTTTCAACTCCACGCTTTAAAGCCAGTCGTGGCGCAGGAACACAAATAAGGTGTCCCAGTAAACACGACTGGTTGTGGGTTCGATTCCCATTCGAAATATTTATACTACTGACAGTCTAAATTGATAAAACACCGCTCGGCGTAAAATTAACTTCTCGTGATGTCTCTAATTCGAATACAGTACAAAGTTGAGTCTAGAACATGAAGAAAAATTAATAAATAGCATTAAGGTTCCGAACCTCAAAAGGAACCCTTACGAAAAAATTAAGTAAACTTAATCAAAAGATACACGCACCGTCACATCGTATTCAACAATGCTGCATTTTGTATGAAATGTGCATAAATTTACAATTATGAAATTTGGCCAGAATCGAGAACTTGTAGTATGAATAAAAGAAAAAATAAGAAATATCAAATTTTTTATTTATATTAAAGATAAAAAAGGTTACCAAACTTGTAATTGTAGTTCTCACTCGTTTTGTATGAGTGCAGTAAATTTAAGTTTGTTTTTTTATTTTGTTTTTTTTTTGTTTAAGTTTTTTTGTTTATAAGTTGCACTTCCCGTTGACCTACAATTCAGAAATTGGGACGGAACACTTGGAACTAATTTTTTTGAGCTCTAGCTATATCCCTAAGTTAGCAGGGTAGCCACAGAGATGGGTGCGCCGAACGCTACGGTGTATGCATGCTTATTTTGCCTCATCCGCTATCAACAACCCACGCGTACATGCCCTCCGGGGGGTCCTCATGTCTTCTTTCATGTGAGTTTCCTTTAGTATCATGAAGACTATATTTCCTCTGCCTCTTTTACCACTCAAATACTATTTTTAATAATATATGCACTCTTCATAGCTATATTTAGCAAGAATTCAAGAAAACGTACCTACTGTCTAATCGGTTACACGAATGGAATATACGTAACGCTTTTCAAAGCCAGCATTTCCATTATCACGTGTTTATTTTCTGAAAAAAAAGAGACTAGGTACATTTAGTAGATATTTAAAAAATATTTTTTAGGATTTGAGACATTAAATTTGAACATTGGTATATATAATTGGAAACTTTAATAATACTAAGCCATACGATACATTTATTAACAGTGAAAAAAAATATGTACATTTAATAAATAATATTACTTGTATGAAGCCATTGTGACGCAGTGATGCATGCATCTGATTGTAAACACGTTGATTGTGGGTTCGATTCCAAGTCGGAGGAATGAATTATTTACATTTCTCCACTCTAGGAAAACAAACTGCGGTATTGATTTCAGCCATTCAAAACGCAATGTCTCGTATTCGGGCGAATGAGGCGGAGGGTTGAATTAAAGGAACTTGTTTTGTTTTAGATATATGGTAGCTTTAAAATATACGAAATTATTGTATAATTAATAAAATTTATCAAATAAATAAAATGTATAATGAGTTTAAAATGCACAAGTTTTACCGATTTTTAAACATCAGTAGGTACCTACACTCCACATTATATTATAAAAATTAGATATAAAATATAACAAACATTATCTCCACACCACTGCACGTCTAGTTCACATAAAAAAACAATCCACACGAAATTACCCTAAACAAAAACAACAATTTCCCGAGATCTAACCAAAATAAGATAGATTTAGTGTGTGTCGTAAAAACTGCGTTTAACTAGCAACACTGTGGCAATACCGCCGTCTTTCCCCCAATTCTTTGAGTCTTTAGAAGAAAATTACAACAGCTCCCAATTTACCTGGTAATATCGAGGGTTTAAGGTAAATCTGCTATTTTATAGCTTAGGTATGTATAAACTTTTTATTTTGCTCTGTAAGTAACATAAAAAGCTAGTTATAAAATATTTTTTAATAAGTAATAACTGAGGCCAGTCGTGGCGCAGGGGCACAAAGTGTGGCTGTAAACGCGACTGGTTGTGGGTTTGACGATGGAATATTAAATATAAAAACATTTTTTTAACTTGAACCAGTAGTTCAAAAGATAAAAGATAAATATTATTCTGAACTTGTTTTGGAGACGAGTGTCTTAAATATGGTTCTTTCGGCTTTCTATGCTACATATATATGTGAGGAAAAAGTTTCTGAGAAAAGATTATACTATCGTTTCAGACTTGTAAAATATCTCATACTTCATGTGATGGTTATGGGTTTGATTTCCACGAGAGGGAAAACTTTAAAATAGTCTATTTCACTTGACTTTATCAGGTTAACTTCGGGCACTATAAAGTATACTATGTTTGGAAACTGTAGAGTGAGCACCTATCAATTGATTACAAAACTACACTTCTAAACTATTATTATAAAACTGATAAATATATTTAGTTGAATAACTAATCTCAAGAACTGCTGGTTCAAATTGTTTTGTTTTAGATAGTCCATATAACAAGGAAGGCTATAGGCCAATTTTATATTACTTTATATTATCATGTGGATGTGTTTCAGGTCAGTCGTGGCGCAGGGGCACAAAATGTGACTGTAAAATCGATTGATTGAGTGTTCGATCCCCACTCGAGGAGATGAAATATTTATTTACATTTATATTTCCATTTTTTCGCTCTGGTGTCGAGGTAAAGCGTGGCGTTGAGTTCCGCCACCCAACACGCAATGCCCGCAGAACTCGGTGGAAAGTGGGGAACGGAGTATCTTAACACTAGGTTCCTTCTGCCTACCCTGCTGTGTGCGGGATACAGCATGAAGCTAATTTTTTTTTTAATCATGTGGAGCGTTTCTAAGTACCTACCCAACTGGAACCGGTCAGAACAACCTCGTAGATTTAAAATGTGTAATGTGTAAAACACAAATCGATACGATATTTCTATTGGACCACTAGGACTAAGCTCTAGTTAAAGAGTCAGTTAGTAGGTAATTCCTCTAATAAAAAGATGTAAACATTGTTAAATGTTCTATTTTTAGGTTTCGTATCTTTTAAAGATCACTTTGTTGTCCGTTTGTCTGTCTGTCTTTCTGTCAAGAGCCTTTATCTTAGGAACTCATGGAGATATCGAATTAAAATTCAAAACAATAGACTTAGATCAACGGCCCCATAATTTCCGAAAAAATGCGTATTTCTACATTTACTTAAAAAAAAACATATGGCTGTTTATGTCGCAGAAAACGCATATTTCGACACTAGAAAGGGAATAAAAATTAATAGACTACTTCCGGTTGAACTAGAATTATGAAATCTTGCAGTTAATAATCTACTTGAATTTCAGAATAAGCTCGAGACCTTTAATTGTATGGAATCTCGGTGGACGAGTCCGAGTCGCACTTTTCCGGTTTTTTTTAACATGAATTTACTTACCTACCTACTACCAACAACTTGCTTCCCTCGTATTACATTCACAATTTTCTAATTATTTGTCTTTAATTAGAAATATTTTAAGTCTCAAGAAAAAGTATTGAAACTTCACTTAAAAAAATGGCGAGGCCAGACGTGGCGCAGGGGCTTAAGTATGTGACTATAAACGCGACAAGTTGTAGGTTCAATTCCCACTCGATGAAATTAAATATTCAATATTTTCACTCCTTCGTTCTAGTACAAAGGCAAAGTGCGGCGTTGAGTTCCGCCACTCTACACGATCCATCCAGAATTATAGAATCTAGAATTCGGCGGAAAGTAGGGAATGGAAGTGTCTTAATAGAAAAACACAGCGTGAAGCTGATAGAACACATTAAATATACATAAATAAAACTTAATAAGGAAACATATTTACAAAAATCACGTTCCATATGATGTATTAACACAAATACAGATAATCATAAACCAAAAATTTAAATTCTCTCACCATATTGTATGAAATCTTTTCCAGCTAATAAAACGGGGAAATAAATAAATTCAGGGATAACCGTACGACAGCGAAAGTTAATTTGGAAATGGGATAAACAGAAAACGGCCAATGGGATGAGGGCTCGAGGGAGCGTGGACCAATCAGCGTCCGGCATTTTTCGCGCGCAGAATTTTTATTAGCTATGATAATAACGCCATTTTGTTCTCCCTTCGCCTGTGTTGCCACATGAGAAATTGAAAGTGACGTAAATGGGTATAGAGTGGATACGTGACCAATTCGTTTGGGGATATATATACGATTTTGGGGTTACTATTTGTGACTGTCATGTACGGATTTGTGTTTACTCATTATTTCTTTTCAAATTTCGAACCCAAGTGAACTTTTGATATTCTAAATTGTAGTTCAGACCGTCGAGATGCAGTGGATGAACGTCTGACTGCAAATGCGATGGATGAAGAATGAATTATTTTCACTTTCTGGCTCTGGTATCAAGACAAATCGTAGCTTGGAGTTACGACGCTCAATATGCAATGTGTCGAAAATTGAACGGAAAGTGGGTGTGTCTTGAAACTAGGTTGCCTCAAAAATACTTTAAAATGGTTGTTATAATTATTAATACGAGTATGTGATTACTTAACAATTCATAGCATTGAAATAGGTAATTGTAATATAACCTTTTAAAAATTCCAACATCTTACCTGGCGGTTATCGTTCTCCGTTTTCGTTTCTTTAAATGACAAGCAATGAAGATCAATGCTGCAGTTCGAGAAGAGTAAATTAAAAAAAAACATTTTTAATTTAATCAAGCATCTCTCCCAGAATTTGAACTCCTATTACCAAACGACAGGGTAGGTTGACATTAAAACTCATACTTTTAAATAGAAGAAAAATAAGAACAAAATAATACGTACTCCCTTTTAATATATATTACTCTGCAACAAAAAATACAGTAAACATTAAAAAAAGCATTTCAATAATTTAATATATGACATACACATTTTTTTTAAATTTATTAAGGTTAAAAAATACGTTTCAACATAACAAGCAATGATCCTCCAGTCGCTGGCTGTATAGCGTGTTTCCTTCGCCCTAGGCGGTACGGCTAATTATTTCCCGCCCTTTCCTACCCGCGCCCGATCAACGCTTCCGTCACATTTGAATTCAAATTGGTAATGTTTTGAATGGATTTCTACTAAATTTTGAAAGTTATTATTAACAGTTTGTATGTGGTCTTGTGTATTTAGAACTTTTCACCTATATATTTAGTGTTTTATTAATTTAATATTTAAGTGAAGTTTTTGGAGGAAAATCATGTATAAGTCACAGTATAAGTACCTCTGAGAAAGCACGTATACGATATTGGACGCGGCGAAAGAGGGACGCAGAGATCGCAGCGTTAAGCGCTTTATTCTCTTTGGCTATCCCGCTAGGAAACAACTGAATTATAAACGAAGCAAAAAACTGACTACATATCGAAAATTTATATATTGCGTGAATTCAACGACGTAACATTTATCAAAATCGTTTCAGTGGCTTAACAGTTACGAGGGAACAAACAAACGGATATACATATATAATTACATACTTGCATATGCGCTTACAACATAAGACTCTTTTTGGGGTTCACAGCAGTCTGGTTATTACAAGCGAAATATTTGTTCTCCAGCCGCCATTTTTCACTGAAAAAGCAATATAAAATGAAAAATGTAAAAGAATCAATCAACCATGAAGTATCATCAAAATACGAGTAAATCCAGCCATTATATTGATTTCTTACTAAAAAAAATTTTAGTAGAAAATCAAAAAGCTTTCGGGGCCGTCGTGACGCAGAGGCACAATAATGCGGCACAGAACCCAGAGGCGTGTGGCTGTAAACGAGATGGTCGTGGGTTTGATTCCCTATTATTTACATAATTATATTAATTAACACTAACACTAAAATCCGATGTTTTTGCCCCACCAACGTTTACCACCAACGTGAATAGAAACAGAACCCACACAATCTCATTTTCAGCTGTCAAATATACTGACGTTTAGATTAAAAGCATGGGTCAAAGATTTTTAAGGCGTAATGATAAGAATCTGTTTTATCTTTCACCCTTCTTGCAACTTTATAAGTAAACGTCTACGACTTTTTGAAATAACTGACGTGAGTTATATACCTACTCGGATTACAATTCGGAAGTGGCATGTAGATACTATATATTTTTATCCGTCTCCATAAAATATTATTTTCTCTGTCTCTTGTATAGACGGCGATAAGTAGGAGTATATATCATTAAAATATACTGCTCTTCAATTCGCTCAGAAAGGATGTGACGCATGGGCACAATCGTGTGGCTATAAACGCGACAGGTTGTGGGTTTCATTCCCACTCGAGAAAAAGAAATATTTAATATTTTCATACTGTGGTAAACTAGGCAAAGCGCAGCGTTGTATTCCGCCACTCAACACGCAATGCCTCCAGAATTTATAGGAAATTGCCCTAATGGGAACCTAGTATCATAATATTAGGTTTCCTCCGCCTACCGTATTATGTGTCGGATACAGCGTAAAGTTGAAAAAATAATATATTTTGAACCTACAATACGTATACGTAGGTTTTAAGACTCCCAATAGGAAATATTTTTTTAATTATTTACTTATTATTCCTGAGAGTCCTAACACTTGTTTATTTCCGCCCACCTTGTATATGATATGAACATAAACTCGAGTGGCTTTCTTAGGATCATGATGGATCACCATCATGCAGATCAGCTCAATAATACCAAATTATCGTATTACCTAAGCAAAGTATCATGGCCAAATTTGATAATACAATTATTATAAGTGGACAAAATTCAATTTCTTAGATTTTATTACACATTCGTATTTACAAGTCGACCTAATAAAAGTGAAAATACTTTGCCTTTACCTCTTCCATTTTTTGTTATTCTCATCTCGTATAGGTAATTAGCGAGTCCCTCGCAAACGCAACTTTATTTATTTCGACGACTCGACTTCATTTAAGAGGTTTGGGGTTTATAAGTCGCGTGTAGTCTTGATACTGTAGATTTAAAAATTCTTTTTTTCAGTTTCACGCTGTATCACGCTATAGCAGGGTAAACAGAAGAAACCTGTGAATCTAATGTAAAATACTCCTCCTAACTTTAGAGGCATTGCATGTTGAGTGGCAGAACTCAACGCCACGCTTTGCCATGTTAACAGAGTGAAAAAATTAAAATATTAATTAATAATAGTCCGTTCCTCTTAGTGAGAATCGAACCCGAAACCTGTCGCCATTGAGCCAAAAAATCGAGCGAAAATGAACATATTGCGGTTTTAGCTTTGCGAGTTATGTTAATAGTGCTTAGTTGCATGTCAGTCCATTCTCAACCAACAAAAAATAATTAAAGTCTTAGTTTAGTCATAAATATGTTTCAAATTAAAAATAAATTAAGTTGCTGCTTGTAATTAATTATTAAATGACTGACAGTAAATTATATTAGAAACTACTTGGGCAACTAAGCCAATTACACATAGAGTATATTAATAAAATGTATGTATGTATACAAGATAATATTGCTCTCTTTCTACTTACTTATATATATCCTCAATATAATATTAATATTTTATATTTATTCAAGTATCAAGATGATTGCGTCGAGATTTAAGAGTTTATTCGTGCTCTTTAGAAGAATATCTCAAAGGTGTAGAGCTAAGTTACAATATGAGATACATTTGAAAACACAACTGTTAAGCAGATTTATAATATATATTTTTTATTCATGAATCGAGAGAAAAAATAGAGAAAAATTAAGGACAGGTCTCTATTCTCTATTTTAAGTTTTAGTACTAGCCCGTTAAATAGCAGAAAATTATAGGGTATAAAGAAGAAATACTATTGAAATGAACTTACATTTTTTTCAGAGAGCTTTCTGACAATTTTCAACTGCAGCATGATTTCATCCTATTCAATTGAAATGATGGTCAACTACCAAAAAGCGGATATTTAAATAATAAATGTGCTGATTTTCGTTTAACATAACGCTATTTTTTTTAAAGTTTCCCACGCCACGCCCAATTTTCGAGACATTGCGTGTGCCCAAAAATGTTAATTATCTGATTTAACATGCATGTCTTCCAAAATATAAATTTTATGTAAGAAAATATACTTTTCTCTTCACAAGTACCAGCTAAGACGGTCGTCTCCCGCAAATTTGCGCACCGCCTCTTAACTCTAAATGTTGTATCATACCTCGACCGCGTCTAGATTAATACGGATATGGCTTATCCTGAAATTAATTTTATTATATTACATTTCAAAGGAAAATGCCAGTGCATCACTATATTTAAAATACCTATTAGTATAATTGTGGTAATAAATAATATTTAAAAATATGTAAAAAAAATTAAAACATTATTGTAAGAGAAAAACCGACCGTATAAAAATTAAAAACAGAAAAGATGAGGCCCAATATTCAGTTCAGTAGCAAAAAATTGTCTACAGTATGTAGTATTGAAGAATTGAGCTATTGAAATAGTTTCATAGCCGATAAATACATAAACAAACATTTTTTATAATATAAGCAGTAAATATAAATATATTTATTAATATTTATATAATTATTAATTAGGCTTACCTATGATTGTTTCACAAGACACGAGAAAATATACAACCGCTAAAACTTTAGACTAGATAGGTACAATCATATTTAATACTGAGTGCAAAAAGTATTAATTATTAATATTTTTTGTGTTTCAGTTCTAAGATAATGTTATACCTATTGAAAATAAGCAACAAAATATTTATTTTGTTTTATATTTGTTTTACTATAAGCAATCATGGAGACCGTCGTTGCACACCGGCCTGTGACTATAAACGCGACGGTTGTGAGTTCAATTCCCACTCAAGAAATAATAGTTACCCTTTCTCTCTCTGATAACAAGACAAATCAAGTACATTTAATATTAAACTAAAGCCATATCCGTTTAGTCCACGTTAACCAAGCCCCAGGGTAGTAAGAAAGTCACAAGTAAAATTTAAGTAATTATAAGGAGCTAAGCAGCGCCCTAATTACGATTAACGGCCGTCCCCGCGAGATGGTATCGCTTGTACTAATCTGTGAATAGGAAATTTTGACATAGTATATTATTGTAAATGTGCTATATATATAAATATGCTTCACGCTGTATCCCGCCCATAGCAGGGTAGGTAGAGGGAACGTAGTGTAAAGACACTCCGTTCCCCACTTTTTTCACTTCACGCCAAATTTGGGAGGTATTGCGTGTTGAGTGGCGGAACTCAACACCGCCCTTTGCCTCGACACCAGAGCAAAGAAATGGAAATATGAATTTAAATAAATATTTCATTTCCTCAAGTGGGATCGAACTCACAACCGTCGCGTTACAGTCACATCCTTATGCCCCTGGGCCACGGCGGCCTCAAGTATAGTACTATGTATATTTTTTTGTTATAATATATTCAATTTAGTATAATTGGTATATGTTTTGTATAGTGCTAGCCGTCGCCCGCAGCTTTGTTTGCATTGAATATAAGATGTTTTTTTTTCATTTTCATAGTAACTTCGTGATAATCTCTCATAGTGCTCTCGAATACACTACGTAATCTACTAACTTGAAAAATGACAGTTTTTAAAGTTCCACTAGTAGTTTCATCTGCGCATTGTCATATGGTCACTCAGTAACATTTGTTATGATAAAAGACCACTCGACAACTCTAACTGTCTCGACAATTAAGCAGTGCGTGGTAAACGGAGTGCCATAACACTATTTTCTGCTTCTAATGTGAAAAACAGCGTGAACTTAAAAAAAAATCCTAAATAATGACAGGCATTCGGACGATCATTTAGTTCTAGTAAAAATCAACAACATCTGACAAATAATCACTAAAACACAGTGGACACTGCTTAAGACAGTTTATTCAACATTTATATTTCGTTCCATCTTTTGAATTAACAAATTGAACCGGACCCCGCACCTTGAAACTTATCTACATCTTAAGAAACTCTTCCTTATGAAGACACTTCCTTTATGCTTTTACAAGTATATTTTCTCATAAGTAAATATTTAAACGCCACTAGTATTTACCAGCGGCTTCGTCTGCGTGATCAAATGAAAATAGATAAGAGTTGTGACCCGTGAAGTGCGTGAACACAGAACACTGACTTTGTACATCGAAACGATTGAACTATTGGTTGCGCGATTGGACTATTCATCACACTAACAGACAGACAGTCGTGGCGCAAGGGCACAAGCTTATGACTTTAAGCGTGGGTTGTGGGTTCGATTCCCTGTCGAGAAAAATATCAAATATTTCATAACTTATATTAATATACTCAATAAGTAATGCCTCGCGAATTCAGCCGAAAATGGGAACCGAAAGTATTTTAACGCTTAACGTGACGCGAAAAAAATTATATTTTTTTAAAACCAATCAGAATAAACTGAGGTTACTCCACGCATACAAACAAACTTTTTCAGCTTTATAATATTAGTAAGTATACCTATATTTTGATTTCGAAACATACTACAAAACATATTGACAAAATCGACAGGAAATTCTATCACGTAAAGGCTTGAGTGCGAGTCGTCAGAATAGTTGAACTGAAAGCTAGGTTTAGCCGCAACAAAGCATTCAGCTGTGGATGCTATCTGCTGTGCTTCACGCATTGTCTTTGACGCCATCTTTATGCCAAGTGTAGAGGCACTGGCTGTGTAGATCTGATACAAGTTCTAACTATTGTTTTGTTTAACATAAATTTATATTCTGTAGGTCGTGGTATAGACGTGTGGTGTTCGATTCCTATTTGGGGGAGTGAATTATTGTCATTTCTTCGCTCTAATAATAAGACGAAGCGTGTCGCTGAGTTCCGCCACTCAACACGCAATATATCGAAAATATCTCGGGCACTTCTGTCAAGTATATGTTTTTAAATATATAAATATAAAAGACATTTTTATCTTTTATATTCTCCAATTGAGATACATCAACTAACCCACTATATACAAATATTATAAATTGGTTTAGTTGAACGTACTAATTTCAGCAACCACTGGTGTGCTTCAAAAATATCTTTTTGCATTAAATTATCGAAGAACGTTACTACCTTAAACTTGCTTGCGTTAACTTTAAACTTAAGACGCGTAAAATGTGTCATATGTCATACACAACATTTAATTATTTCCATTTGACCACGAAAGCTAATTATTATATAGACTCAAAGTTACAATTTAGTTGTGATTTTCTATGTACTTTTTAAAGGATCATTGTCCATGGCCTGGTAGGCTATAAGGAAAGTTAATTTATATTACCTATCTTGTTGTACCCAGAGCATAAATTTTTAATACATTGTTTATTTAAGTTTTTTGTTTATTTAAGTAGCTTCTAAATGCTTGTAATTTTATATAAATATATATTAATTCCATGAAGCCACCTTCAAACAGCAGCCATCGCATCCGCCTCATTTGCACGGAGCTGGAGCCTAACGTCAGCCGAAAGTCTTTGAGCGTTTGAAAATCGAGACCGAACGCCAATCAGCCAAATTGGAGGTCTATGCGATGGGTGGTACGATATCGTATCGATACTTGGTTAAATATATTGTACAAACGTTTGAGGCCAGTCGTGGCGCAGGGGCACAAAGTGTGACTGTAAAACCGACTGGTTGTGGGTTCGATCCCCACTCGAGGAGATGAAATATTTACTTAAATTTATATTTCCTTTTCTTCGCTCTGGTGTCGAGGTTAAGGACGACGTTGAGTTCTGCCACTCAACATGCAATGCCTCTAGAATTCGGCAGAAAGTGGGGAACGGAGTGTCTTAACACTAGGTTCCATCTGCCTACCCTGCTGTGTGCGGGATACAGTGTGAAGCTAATAAAAAAAAACAAATTAAAACAGTTACGACATAATGTAAACAGCGTTCAAAGCGGTCCTCGTATATATACCCAATTCAAATTTCAAAATCGGCACGTTTTGATATTGTAAATGAATGGACGATGTGCTTGTTCCACGATATTCGGCTTTTTTTATTAATAAAAACTGAAAAACTAGATGACTTCTCGATTCAATGAAATGAATAGTTTTAATAGAAAAGAGCAAAGCACTGCGAAATGGTTATTTTTTAAATATTGCAACACCATTTTTTTCCCTGTAGAGTATTTAAATATAACGTCGTTTAGAATACAAAAAAAAACAAAATTTATAAATTTTGTATCTACTTTTGATTTTTATATGTCGTGTTAAAGAATGTAAGACCATATTCTTTACATAGTTTAAAAAAGATTGTCATCGACGAACGACGACGACGGATTTTAATACAGTTTTTACTAATACTGGAGGCTTGTCATGGCGCAGAGGCACGAGTGTGCGACTGTTAGCGAGACAGGTTGTGGGTTCGATTCCCACTCGAGACTGCCCCGACTGCGCCGCGAGACTCAACAGAATTTGGCGGAAACTGAAGTGTCTTAATGCGGGCGGATTGTCTTAGCACTAGGTCCCCAGGTTCCCTGCTTTGAGAGGGATACAGCATGAAGTTAAAAAAAATAAAAAAACTTCTCAATACATTAGTAACTTTTGTTTTTAATGTTAAGTAAATATTTTCTAATATACTAAGCAAGTAAAAATATTATTTAACATTTACAACTCAGTTAGTTCTCATAACAAAAAAAAATGCTAAATGAATAAAAAAAACATATTCGATGCTTTATCGTAACTACATCTTTTGTTATTACAATTCCTTTTCAATCAATCTTTTAAACATTTTGAACTTTATTTCTTAAAAAATAAGAATCATATTAAAATTCCAAATTTAGAATTGCATAATTTCTAAAGGATGTATAACTGTAATCCTTATGTGTATATAAATAAAGCCTATTTTTTAATAAATGTGTAAAATTTTCAAGTGCAATTGATATGCCACGCGGCGTAATTGACGGCGTATAATGGATATATATTTAAAAAAAAACTAACTACATTTAATAATGAGAGTCTAAAGCAAAGAACTTTTAGTTTTTAATGAACAAAATTGTAAAAGTTGTATAGTACTCAATATGTACACATAAGCGGTCACGTGACTTTTCAGTGAGAAACTTTTGTCGCCATTTTATTTTTTAAATTTAATTAATGTTAAGATATATGCGGAGACCGTTTTGATGCAGCGACACGTCTGGCTGTAAGCGTGTCGGTTGTTGGTTCGATTACCATTCGGGGGAATGAGTTAGTTTCAATTTCCCTGCTCATGTAAAAGAACAAAGTGTAGCTAATCTATAATATAATAAATAATCTCTACTTAACAGGCAATGTCTCGAAAATTAAAGGATGCGTGAGAAACGGAATGTTTCAACACTACTTTCCCTCTGCTTACCTTACTATACGCGGAATACATAGTGAAGCTAAATAACAAAAATTGCTCTCGAAATCGAGATTTCAATAATTTTCAAAATCCCACCCCATAAATACCCACGTGAATTTCACTGTTATAATAAACCTTTTTCCCACTCCACCAAGAGTATTGTATTTAATTAAATCGGTAATGGCGGACGCGTGCCGGTCGTTGGATCTCCTAACTAAGTGATACTTAAGTTCTTTTTTTCAGCTATTATAGTTTGTAACTTGAGTTTTGGTTTAATGTTTGATAGGTTGAAAACATGAAGGGTTGATTTAATGCGATAATGTGATTTTTTGAAATTTTAAGTGAATTTTTAGAAAATTTGGTCAATAATATGTTTTTCTATCTTATGAGTAATGAGAAAATCTAGTGACAAAGTCTGGGGAAGATTAGTCTTTCTAGTTAGTTAGATAGAGAGATTATATAAAAGAGATACTAAAAAAAATTGTCCTACTGACTTGTATCGGTTCTTCTAGGTCTTAGGCATTAAGTCTAGCGAACCGATGGTTTTTAAAAATATTTTTTTGAGTGCAACAATGACGTATTTGCTTTTTTTGAAATTTTACATGCAGGAGATGCAATCAAAGTTCAGTTCTTAATTTATAGTGTTCCGAGAGGGCCAAAAATTAAATTGAAGTATGTATTTTATTGTAGTATATATATTTTTTCGCTTACGTTGACACAATATACCTACTACTTTAAAAAAATGCAATCGTCGCTACTGTACCAAATACAGTCATTCAAGTACTTAAAATTAGTTGACAAATTTTATTTTTTTATTTCTGTTAATGACTCATGTTTCAACTAAAACAGTTAGACAATTTCTTTAAATAAACCAGCCAGAAATTTCTATGGGTATTATAATTCAATAGTGATGTTACTTTTTTATGTTAAAAAAAACCATTTTTCATCATAGATAATTAATAAGTCGATGATCGGCACTGATAAAACACCCTCTAATTTCATCCCATACGTTTATGTAAGCTGATATAATCGTACGGTGCAAATTGTAGTCGCGTGTGGGGGTGCCTTAATGTACTCGACGTATATTATACTTAACTACCACCTCAGTACAGCTTGGCTATAATTCGGTAGTAGTGAGTTCAAAATTGCACAAATTTGGTTTTTTAACATGCAATATCTCGAAATTAGTTAAATTGAGCAAAAATTTACATTTTTATTATATATTTATTACTCACTCTTTTTTTTTCGTCCTCAGAGAAAAATATATAATATTAAACATTAAAGTATACTTACATTTTGCATAAGAAAATAATTAAAAAATTCTTCTTTATATTTTTGTTTTAGAACAATGAAAATTTTATAATTATTGTAAGTGATAAACGTGCATTGTGTGACTATTTAAGAAAATGTCACTGTATTTGCGGCAACCAAACAAATCAAACGAGCAGAGGACGAAGAGAGAGAGAGAGAGAGAAGAGTTTATTGAAATGTATTTTCCATACTTTCTTAATAACACGTACACGTAACACGTGGATGCAAATTATTAACATTAAGTGACCTGTTTAAGCCAGGCAACCCTGGCCTTGCGGCAGACTAAGAGCTGGCAACCTTTGTTTTTCCAATTCCTTATGCTGTTTTCTTTCAAATGATGTACGATTCACATAGAAAACATATGAGTGCAATTTTTCTCCAAAAACGCATTACGAAAAATTTAATTAAAAGTGATTGTGGCAGGATTCTTCTAGGCAACCCTAGTGTAATCCATTCTAATATCGTAAATTATTCTTAAATATAAGTTTTATTAGAAAAACAGATTCCTGGAGATTTAAGCAATGGAAAATGGGATCTTAGGCCAATAGGAGAGAAAACATGGAATATCCAGTGATATAAGGGCTGGATCTTAAGTTGCCCACGCTTTGTCTTATAGCAGGAAAATAGAAATTTAAACTAATTCTTCAAAGTGATGATCGAATTTATAATCCCAACGTGCATATACTGTTCCACTGTACCATTACGACTTGATTGTTTAAATCTAAAACATCCAAAAATCCATTGCATATCTTATATTTCTTAATCTTTTGTGATTTTATCTTATTTAAGAGCTTCGAAGCTAAAGTAAGTTAAGACGGCCACGGTGATGTAAGGGACACTTTCTTTTATTACTTTATCTTAATCTGTAAACACGTTTGGAAACATTGATAACGCTCTAACGCACGCGCATTGAAATATATTGACAAATATTTTTTAGGGTTCTATGTTAATATATTATAAATTAACTTTTATTTCCATCACTTTTATGGTCATTTTAAATATATTATAACTCCGAAGAGAAGAGACATCCCGTTCCGCATCGCAATAAGCCTTAAGGTTGCTTGGAAGAAATCACAATTTCACCAATAATTTTGCTATTATTAGTATTTTTTTTGAGTGTACAATAAAAATGATTTTATTATTATTATTACATATTACGAGTTCAGTTGTGGAACTTAACGCCGCTTTAACCCCTCAATAAGGGGCCGTATCCATAGCAATCCATACCTATCAAGCTATGTTACGACTACTAATATACCTATACTAAATATATTTTTTTATTATACAGAACCAAAAATATAAAAATAGACTACTGTAAAGAAATGTATAATCAGATACGATCGGTGTGACGACAAACACTCAGGGCGCCATTATTCACAAAACATTGAAATCTGCTACTATTTGGCTAAGTTTGTTACTCAGGATTTGACACGGTCCATGTAATTTGAGACCATTGCTAAAAAGAAAAAAGGGAAAGCGTTTTTTTTAGCTTCACACTGTATCCCGCATATACCTAGTAGAGTGGACGGAGAGAACCTAGTGTTAAGTTCAGACACTCCGTCCTCACAATGTCCCAATTTTCGAGACATTGCGTGTTGAGTGGTGGATATCAATGGCGCGTTCTGTCTTTGATCGAGGATACTTTTAATACTAACTAGTGTTCTTTTTGTAGCTCCGCCCACATTCGCTACTATATTAAGACTTCTACTTCATTATTAAATTCGAATACTCAATGGAAGTGGAGAACGGAGTGTTACAACGTAAAATTGTGACATTTAATCTATGTCTATGCAGCTTCACGCTGTATCCCGCGTATATCAAGGTAGTAAGAGGAATTCTAATGTTAAGACACTGCGTTCCCCACTTTCCGCCGAATTCTGGAGGCATTGCGTGTTGAGTGGTGGAACTCAACGCCGCACTTTGCCTCGAGACCAGAGCGAAAAGATGGAAATATAAATAAAAAAATATATTTAATCACCTCGACTGGGGATCGAACCCACAACCATCCTCTCCCAACCCACATAGATTACAGACAGTAGATTTTACAGTTACACTTTGTGCCGCTGCGCCACGACTGGCCTCAACACATTTAAAACTATCAAATAAATTTACATCACATATAAAACAAAATTTGTGGTCAAAATATTCTACACGCGCACGTAATTTCCTAAGACTCTCCAAAAGGAAACAGTGGGCTTATCGCATTATATTACACTCGAACGCATTTAAAACTTACAATGATGTAACAACAATACTTGCGTAATCCCAATGGTAATGGTTGTTCACACTGAATTATTTATATGTGGTGTGGTGTAGTGGAGATGGTTGCGGGTTCGATATCCTGTCGTGGGAATGTTATTTCACAACTTAGAAAAGATTTTTTTTTATTAAATTTAATAAAATAATTATAATAAGTTGATGTATATGAAAGCTAGTTCCGTTTATAAAATCTTATCGTATACCACGCAATGCCTTCAATTTGATTAGATATTGAAAACACCAACGTATAGCTACCAAAAAAGGGTCATTTAAGAGGATATCATATCAAAAAAAAATGTTTTTAAGCAAAACACACTTTTTTTCGTCAAGTGATTCATAGTCATCTCATCGTTCTTCTTGGTATGATCAAGTCTTTGGAAAATGTTTGTATAGAGATCATGTCACAAAGACATTAAAAATTTTGTCTTTAGTAATAAGTAACAATTTTATTATAATATTTTACTAAAGGGCAATTAAAGGGGATGATGTTTACATTTATATTTCATTTCTTCGCTCTGGTGTCGAGGCAAGTCGGCGTTGAGTCCCGCCACTCAACACGCAATGCTTTCAGAACTCGGTGAAAAGTGGAGAACGGAGTGTCTTAACAACAGTGTTAACACTAGGTTCCCTCTGCCTACCCTGCTGTGTGCGGGATACAGCGTGAGGCTGATTTAAAAGTTATTTTTATTTCCCCCTTCTGATAAAAAGACAAAGTCGGATGTGGAATAATGCCACTCAACACGTAATGTCTCGAAAATTGGGTGGTGTGTTGCGAACGGAATGTCTTAATACTATGTTCCGTCTATACTACATTTTAATTTATCAAAAAAAAATTATAAACACAATACAAAATCAAAATAAAATAAGCTTAAACTAAATACACTAAACTCAATCTGAAGCCACCTTTAGAGTAAAAAAATCCAGATATATCAATAAGATTACTCAATATTAAGCACTCACAAACGTCCACACGAAATAACAATAGTACATTGGTCACTCACTATAAGCATTAAGTTCAAAGTAAAGTATAAGCACTTATAAATTCGTTGAAGTGTCCCATTCACCACCATTGTACCTATTTCTTTGAGTTGGAGCTTTTATTATAATTTTTTTCTATATGTAATTATTTTGCACTTTCGATCTTTATGTGAAGAGTACTACTATCTAAGAAAAACAATTTAGTGTATGTAAGAAGTGCTTTAGTACTAAGAAGTTAATACTAATTTTAAAAAGAAAATAATTAAGTAGATTTTGTTTGTGTGGTTTTTTAGATGTAAAATAAGGAATCCCCATTTTTCCTTCCATGTAGGAATTACGATTAATCCTCTCCTAGAAGAGTATCCTCTACACTGCCTAAACTAACTCCATACTAAATTTCAACCTTCTAATGCCAGTAGTTTTCTGGCAGTTCAGTAGTAGTCTGTCCGTTGTCTGTCCGTGAAAAAAAAAAATGAAACACTGATTTTATTTTTTTTTATATTTTTTTTATCTACTTATAAATTATATATTGTTTAGGTAACGAGCGAAAGTGAATATGATTTTTTCAACGAACACTCGAATCAAAAAAAGTGAGTTTTTTTTTTCTTAAAACTATGAATAGGATAATCGTTGGGATTATACCGACAGAAGCTCAACACTTAATATTAAGTATCGAAGACGATAACCGACAAAGGACAAAAGGCACTTACGTATTTGGCTATCTATAGAACAACATTCTTTTTTTTTATAATATATTTTTTGTTGTGAATTCATATTTATTACAAATATATGCAATAAAAAAGATTAACATAGTAAAATTTCTAAATAGAATTTTAAAAAATTTTAGAATTGAAAAAAATATATATTAAAAAAGATACTGCAGAAACGTGGTCAATTTTTTTTTAAATTTTCTTTTTAAATTATTTACTAAGTATACAGTATATTTATGTATTTTTATTTTTATGTTCTATTTAAGCTAGGCTCGGCTAGGCTAGGCAGACCTCGACATTTTTACCTTTTTTAGTTCCACGTTGTATCCCTCACATAGCAGGGAAGTACAGGGAGCCTGGATACAGGAAACAGTGTGAAGCTAAAAAATATGAAGACCACAGAATACACATAAAGGACAGCATCTGACTGGAAACGCGGTGGTTATGGATTTGATCCTCGCTCTTTGTTTTTTAGCTCGGTAGCCCTGCCTACCTGGGAATCTAGTGTTAAAACACTCAGTTCTCATTAAGATGCTTCCGTTTCTCATTTTCCGCCGAATTCTGGAGGCCTTGTGTTTTGAGTGGCTAAACTCAACGCCGCGCTTTGCCTCGTTACCAGACCCAGAACGAAAAAATTAAAATATTAAGTATTTATTTCTTTCAATTGGGAATCGAACCCATAAGCTGTCGCGTGGGTACAAGGGTGTGACTGTAATTAGACGGTTGCGGGTTCGACTCCCTCTCAAGGAAATGAAATATTTATTTAAATTTATAACCATTTCCATTTCTTCGCTCTGGTGTCGAGGAAAAGACGTTGAGTTCCGCCACTAAACATGCCATTTGACGGAAAGTGAAGAACGGAATGTCTTTACACTAGGTTCCCTCTGCCTAACCTCCTGTTTGCGGGATATATGATTTTTATAATTTCTTGCTCTGGAGTCAGGTGAAGCAAAGTTAAAAATTGCGGCATTAAATTTCGCTACTCCACTCATAATGTTCCGAGTTCGGCCGGAAAGCGGAGAGCAAAGTGTTTTAAAACTAGGTAATACTATCCTACTAATAATATTAATAATTTTAATGATATCCAATTCCATTTCCGATTAAAAACTAATAAACAGATTTCGATGAAACTTTGCAGTAATATGGCTTATACATCGGAATAACATATAGCATACAACATTTATAAAAAATATATAATTTCGCTATAACATAACAATAAACTTAAGCGGGCGAAGCCGCGAGTGGGGCGCTAGTTGAAAATATATGAGAAATAAATTATAAAAATAGAAAATATACGAGAAATAAATTATAAAAATAGAACAAGTCTGTTCCAATACGTATATTGTAAAATAAAACAAGTGGAGAAAGCTTCAATCAATTACCTACTGAAGACGGGGAGAGTAAAAGGACTTCAAAGAACACACAGTATAATGCAGCATTAGAGTACACCTACTCTATTGTGCTTTTAGAAATATTAATGATAATTTCACTTTTGCTATGATTCTGATTCTGTTATGATCTTGCACTTTGGTTTCTTCTAATATCAAGTTATTGTATAAACTATACACTACAATCAACCAGTAAAAAGATTACTGCGCCACGATATATATTATATCGATTGAACGTAGTGGCGCAGCGACACAGCGTCTGATTGAGGGCAACGGTTGTGCGTTCGATTTCCATTTGGAGAAAATGATTTTTTTCTATATACTCATTGTCATAACAAAACGCGGCGCAGAGTTCCGCTACACACTATCTCGAAAATTGGACGTTGCATGTTAATGGAGTGTTTTAACACTAAGTTCTCTCTGCGTACCTTGCTATGAGAAAAAGCGTTGAACTGCTTTTTATATACCTTGATATAGTATATGTAATGGCAAAAATGCCTTTAAGCCGGCAAGATTTATATAAAGTAGGGTAAATTTGATATATTCGTAAGTCTCTCGGATGAGTGGAGATGTACAGACGTAGTCTGGTGTAATACTCTAGCTAGATTGAACGATCCTACTTCAATATGGAAACAGCTGTTTTGTAAAACAAATACTTGTTTTATAAATTTTCTTTTACTAGTGAATAATTTTCTTTTACCGCTAAATGCGGAAAGGGCAAGACTGATCTTGGAGAGGCTGGACTGATGTAATTATGATGACTTCTTTCTAGCTCCAAGCTCTACTTTCATAGTATCGATAAGGAGTTCTCCTTGTCCATACTATGCGAGACGTAATGTCAAAATATTCGGTTTCCCGTTTTCCACCTGAATTCGATACATTGCATTGAGTAAAAGATCTCAACCCCACGCTTTTCCTTAACAGATCGAAAAATTGAAAAAATCTTAATATAATATTTTAACGTTAGGTTCCCTCTGCTATAGGCAAAAAAAACTGAAGAAAGAACGGGAGTGTTTTAACACTACATTCTCTTTATTTAATTGAACAAACGAATAACCAAAACATCCATCTCCATACATTCAAGCCGCCGTCACATCATCCTGTCCATATTTCTTGCAAACAGCAAATATAATAAAAGCCTTTCAGACTGAGGTATTCCATATGATATTATGTGAATACTCTCATTTCGTCGCGTCAAGGCTGTTTTGAGTAGAGAGATATGTGTTTGCTATGTAAAAATACTGACTTTACTTAGTTTTGCTGGTGTATTTTTTATTTAATATAGGAGGGTAGTTCCACGCACTCTCCTGCAGTACAGGTATGTGGGAACTAGTGTTAAGACACTCCGTTGCCCACGCATCTCCCAACTTTCGAGAATCTTTATTTTAAATCCTTCCATCGATTTGCAGTATCTACTTCGTTTGTATTTGTTAATATAGATTCTGCGTGCTTATGTATCGTATAATTTCAGCCAATGAACAGAACACGGAGGCCGTCGTAGCGTAAAGAGCAATCGTGTGGCTGTAAATTCAAAGGTTATTTGTTTGATTCCCACTCAGGGACTTCCCCTCTATTAGCAAAACATCGCGTTGAGTTCCGTCACTTAATACGCAATGCCTTGAGAATTCGGCGGAAATTGAACAACGGAAGTGTCATAACGAGAACGGAATGTCTTAACACTGGATTGTCAGGTTCCCTCTGTCTACCGTACTGTGCGGGATACAGCGTGAAGTAAAAACCAATAGCTGACTTTTTTTCGTGATAAATTAGTTGATATATAAGAATATTAATATCATAGGGCATAGTAAACAACGTTGAAATAGATCTAGATCTAGAGATGTAATAACTTAAAAGTTTTGAAAGATCATATTTTGTAGTTCAGTTGTGGCGCAGGAGCACAAAGTGTGACTGTAAAATCGACTGGTTGTGGGTTCGATCCGCACTCCAGGAGATGAAATATTTTTTTTACATTTATATTTTCATTTCATCGCTGTGATGTAGAGGCAAAGCGCGGCGCTGACTTCTGCCACTCAACACGCGAAGCCTAAAGAACTCGGCGTAAAGTGGGGAAGTGTCTTAACACTAGGTTCCTTCTGCCTAGCCTGCTGTGTGCAGCGTAAACTTTATTTGTACGTGATTTATTCTTACTTAGAACTTTAAATTAATGAGAGAAAACGGAGTAGAGTGTCACTAATCTCTTTTTATCTTATATAATGCTGAGACTGGCTCTGCCCCGAATAAAGAGTGAATAAAATATTATTTATTAAAACGTCCATTCCCTGTCATCAATATAACACAAGATCCCCGCTACCTTTTACATCACAATCCATACATATAACAAATACATCGTTCAAATAAACACAACACACAACAAAAAAAAGAAAAAAACAGAAGCATGTAACAACAATGGATTATCCAATTTTTACACTCATTATATTCGGTATTTAGTTTATTTAATAATGGATCGAAATTCGCAACAAAGGCAAAGGGCGGGGATAGAGACTATCCTCCATAACGCGCCGCGGGTGGTGGCACAAACAAACAATTACTAAACTTTTGATTCTTCGTACGGTTTCTTAGTAAAGTGGTATAAGTCATGCTTAAAATATTTTTGTTTAAGAATACATATAGATTTGTTTTAGTAGGTTTTCTCTATTTTTTTAAAATTTAAATAGGTTCTTTTAACCAATTGCAAGAAATAGTAAATGTTTTTTTAGTATTTTATTAGTAGTTATGATTTATTATTATATAATTTGTTTAATTTAATACTAAGCTGTAGTTCACCGTAGAAAATAAAAATACATTATAAGTTTTTGATTTTCACAATGGATAGTCATGCGGTCGTAGTCTACTCGTAACCACGGACTACTGCAAAGTGTTCGAAACGTAGGGTTTACAAAAAATTATAATCCTAAATAATTAATCCGGTAAAAATAGTTTCAATTAAAATTTATAACTTCATTATTCTCTTAATATCGTACTTCCTACTAATATTAGAAGCAAAAGTTTGTGAGGATGGCTGTTTGTCCCACTTTTACACGTAAACCACTATATTACTGTAATGTTACATATACATCAGAATACAGCATACAGTGCAATTTTGTATAGTTTGGTATAATAATATAATAATAATAACGTTAATCATGACAATAACTTAAAACTGCGCATAGTTCGCTAGTAATTCTTATAAGCATAAAAAAACATAATTTAAAGTTATGCCACTTTCACAAACTTCATTTTTTTTAAGATTTACTCAAAAATATACCATATTCAATTAAGATAAAGTATATTTTAAATATTTTCTTATATTCAAAAAGCCATTGAAGTCAATGAGCGGTAGGTGAAGAGCACTTAGATATAAAATCCGAAATCGGATCATGTCGATTCGCTTCGGCGTTTTAAAAGTGTTTTAATTCTTTTGTTAGAAGAACTTTTATATAAAAAATACCGCCGTGAGAGTATTATATTTATTATTGTTTGTTTGTAGGTCAAATTTAAATTAAATTTTTATAATATACAATATACACATATTGTAAGTAAATAATATTTGGAACTGATGTGTGTGTTTTCAGATCTTATAAAAAAATATATATAATCTGTGTTAATAAATATCCAATTTTAGCCCTAAGGCCATCCAGGTTTTAAAGTATGTTTAGCTTGTTATCCTACTTATTTTTTTTTATATTGGTTCTACAATGTACGTCGATGGCTATAGTGGATAGGGACCTCTCACTGTTCACCGTATTGGTGCCTATAGTGAAAGAGACTGATCTGCGATCTGGAGATGCTGAATGCCAGAACGGTCTGGTGCCCACTCCTGAATTTTTATTAACAGAATATTAAGACAGAAAAATTACAAAAATATATCACTACACAAAAATTTAACTTCTAAATCTAAGTCAAAGTTCTAAATCGAAGCTTAGCATTTTTTAGTCAATTACATTTTTTATTTCATATTTGAAAACTTAAAAACACACATAACTACCCTGCTGCATACACATTCTGTATACACAATATACACATATGTAATTTATTAAATTTGAAGCAAATTGTCATAAAACCATGTACCTACACGCCTTTGGTTAATGTCTCTAGATACGTCAATGACCCTGGAGGGCCACTATAGGTTATAATCCTGTGATCCTCTTGCTACTTTTCAGGACTGCAGGTTCTCTGGAAGTGATACTTAACCTCTCTAATTCAACAGTGACGTGCAACAGCCCTACGCGGGTTTTATTTCTTCTCCTTTTCCCATATCCATCAAGAGCTGGGATTCAGAAGACAGTATCGAATTAATTTACCGATAAATCTTATTTGCTTTGCGCACTCGAATGAACTCACTACCAGTACCCGCTTACTGTACAACCACAAAAGTCCAAGTGAACCACGACGGCGTCTGGTTAATTGTAATTAAATAATCATAAGATAAAGTAGTTGTATACATTATTACAGCCTAATATTTTTCACATGTATTTCGCAATACTAAACTGACAGAAGGAATATAGTGACACATCACTAACTTTTTATTTAAATATCATTTATTCAAGTTTTTTTACAATTCAAAATTAAAGTTAATTTTATGATTTTTAAAGAATAATTTCACACTTAGGAAAGAAAAATATCATTTTACAAAACGTGGTGAGATTCGACCCCCCCAATGAAAATCCAACCTACAACCGTCGCGCGTAAGCGAAACTGTAAAGTTTATCGCTGCGCGACAATGGTCACAATTATATATAATATTTACATATTTACATTAAAAATGAAGTTTAAATTTAAAAATAAAGATTTCATCAACTTTTGTTTTGCTTTTGACTTCAAAAATAGTGAATATAATATAAAATAAATTAAAGCATTTAAAGAAAGAAATGTAAGGTTAGAAAGCAATGTATATTAAAAATATAAAGGTAGATTTAAATATTTGCTAAAAGATCTGAATTTAATAAGGTAAAAATATTAAAATATATAAATATTAAATATATTACATTTAAAAATATTTTCTACAATATCAGTACAACACGTGACATCTAGTATTGAATATTAGTAACTATTTTTATTCTCTTTTACGCCCTCTTTTGTTGAATAGCTTAACTACGGCGTATCCATAAATATCGTAGTTCGAGTCGTAGTCCCATTAAGTGTCAATAGATGGTGCTTTACTCTGAAATAAAAATTGTTTATATTATTAATATTCTTCAATAGAATTTATACAAATCCATTTCTATAATATCTTATGAGAATCTTTGTGATATTTTTTTTTTACTTTCTAAGCTTTATTCATTTTTCACAATTTACAGTTTATTTATTTCACTATATACTCGGTAAGTTACTTGGCTTTTCATCTACGATATCTCTATTTACAATATACAATTACAAAAAATACCAAAATAAATGAAAATTCTTAAAATTAGATCACAGAATACTATACAACAAATTTGTGTTTATTGTACTCTTACTTTACAATAAACTCATAAAACAAGCACAATAGGAAAAACGGCACAAAATATGCAAAGAAGAAACAACAAAATAAATTAATAAATAACTACAAAACTTTAATAATCTATCACAAATCATCCCTAACGATTTTCTTTTTCTTACTAACGGTAATACTTAGGCTTTTTGGTTGCCAGTCTTCCTCTACAATTTTCTTTTGTATAATCCTTTTATATACAAGAGCAGAGAGCCTGGCTGTACGCGTTTTTTCTTCGGAATCAAAATCCACTTCGTATAAGCCAAATCGTTCACTGAAAATAAATTAGGTAAATACACATAATAGATACATACACATAAAGTAAATATCTTTTAACATTTTTAAGTATAGTCTGTCGTGGCGAGAGGCACAATGGCGGTGCGACTGAAAGCGCGACGGTTCACTATGGGCAATTGAGGTCTGTATCAGATCAAAAATTGATAACTTTTTTATTTGTTAAGATAAATAATTGAATTTTTGCACAAGCATAAAGTATAAAATAGCGCTTTAGGTAACGTTCAGATATTATACTTTTATTGGAGTATATATATATTAAAAAATAATGAAAAGAATAAAATAATAATTTCCTTAGTCCACACTACTTATAGTAGTAATAAAAATGTATTATTAAATTAGTTTATTAAAAAACAATGTTTCTTAAGCTGTTATCTATTTAAGTAAGAAATTACGCGTACACATATACTTATTTAATAAAATATAAAATTTACAAAAACTGATTTACAAGTAGAATAATATTAGAAATGAATGTATATTATATGATGAGTATATTATATTTAATTATACTTGGTGAACTTCGGGATCCATAATAAGTTCATTAAATTTTAAAAGATCTAGGGTATTTTCATCAAGTGCCTTCACATTTTTGCTATATTCGTATGTTTTCCTATGACTGGGAATGAACGGATCTGATGTGTAGAGAAGAGTATGAAATACATCCTCATTTGTAGCTGGTCGAGAGCACTTTCTGGCATGATGTAGGCGAAATTTTTGATAATCCTTATTACGGGATTCTTGTGCCCCTTGTGCATTCTTGGGATCTCATTCGTTTGTTAAATTCCTTAAATACATGTATTGCGCTTTTGTTAAATCCAAATAAATAATAACATTTAATGCCTCTTGATCCGATAGCATTTTGCTCTGGCTTGGGTTTTCTATGAGATTCAAATATAGAGACATTGTATCTCGATCAAGCAAGCAAGCAGCAAGCCTTAATTTTTCCACGAGTTTTGCTTCTATTTCTCTTCCTATATGACGTAAGCCCTGGACGTAGGCATTGCAAATGTGTGTGTTCAAAGCCATATTACTAAATTACGCGGTATTTTTTCGCCTCTTCGTTGATTCTGATGGGTCCCCATAGGGACACAGGGTCTTCCGCATTTTCCAGAAGATGTCGATGGTGAGTTCTCAGATGCTACTTCTTTAATGATTGGTAAGGTTAACAAATATTCAGAATCAAACCAATTTTCGTTGTTTTTTCGTTGTTTTTTTAAAAAAACGAATCTTTTTACCGGGACGCTTCTGTCCATTGTTTATTAAAGGAACGAATAAGATTCCTTTGAATGTCGCTGATAATAAAACATATGTTGTCTACAGAAACATGATACTTTTCTTTAAGAAATATTAATAGCTAATATTGATTGCTTCAAGTTTTTTTCCTCCTTCAATGTATGGGAGTAATAATTCACGCTTGAAACACTTGAAAGTATCAGCCACTTTGAAATTTAGTGAAGTTACTTAACAATCAAACGTCTGTTAGTAATTTTATTACTAATTTGTAAGAGTTTTATTAAATTAATTCACTCTATTTATATAATTTCATAAATGAGGGTAGTGTGCATTTTATTAATTAGTTATACCACAAAATGTGTGCAAAATGAAGATAAAACGTTCTTTTATTAATAAATAACAATAATTTAATTGAAATTTACCGTAATCTAATTAATTAAATAGTACAACATTAGAAATTTCAATAGATAGAGTTTTCTTGTTCCCTGACTTGTATCGTAGTTTTCGTGATAACTTCTAAAACCGCACGTTTCCGCAGCTGATTTTTATAAATGTTATTTATGAATATCTGGACTATAAAACAACATCAAATATAACGCGTCGGTAGACGTCGGTAACTGTCAAAAGTCTCGATGAACTTTAAGTACGTACTTTTTTTCTCTTCACTTATTGTTAATATTTTTTATAGGAATATAGTCATAAAATCCACAATATAATAATTGTTTTAAAATCTACATACTACAGGCTTTTTAAAAATATATAACACTTTATAACTATTTGCACATTTTTTTTAAGGAAATTAAGTTTAAAGTATCGATGCAAACAACCTGAAATAGACATTCTTACGTATTACAATTTCTCACAATAAAAAAAAAAATATTCCAAATGTAATTCACGAAAAAATAATTCATTACATTAGAGGTCCACTATTATACTATTTAAAAAAAAATAAAAAGTGCGTCAGGGACGACTTTAGTAAAAATGAATTTTGATCTGCCGTTGTTCTACCATTATCCATAGTGCGGTTGTGGGTTCGATTCCCATTCGGGGGAATTTTAAATTTTCTTTTCCTCGCTCTGGTAATGAGGCAAAGCACAGTGTTACGTCCCGCTACTTAACACGCAATGCCTCCAGAATTCGGCGGGAAGTGGAGAACACAGTGTCTTAACACTAGGTTCCCTCTACCTACCCTGTTGTGTGTGGGATACAACGTGAAGCTGATTTAATTTTATAGTTTTTTTATATTGTAATAATTTCGATTTTCCCACTGAAGTAAGACAAGTGCAACGTTATTCACTACAAAATGTCTAAAATATCGTGAAAACCGTTTCGGGTATAAGATATTACATATATTATGTCGATAGTTCTTACAAAATTGCTAAATAATAATAAATAAAAGTAAAAACATAAAAAACAAATTCTCTCCGTCTAATCCAATAAACACATAATAATGCGACACCAATAAAATAATAAATAAACTTTTCATTACCTAGTCCCAGCAAACCATTCGACATTATCCATTAAACTCCACAGTGTGTATCCCTTCACATCTGCACCATCTTCCAAAGCGTATAGTAACGCCTTCAAATACTGCCTTATAGTTTCAACTCGTGAGGTATCTTTTAGGCCCTTATCAGTTGACCATCCGTGCTCAGTGATAAACATTGGGGGGTAGTCGTATTTCTGGTTGACGTAGATACAAACTCTGTATAGGCCGTACGGTGCGCTCTGGAAACATTTTTAATTAAATAAAAAAAATCAGCATTCCGCACACAGCAAGACAGGCAGAGGTAACTTAGTGTTAAATACACTCCGTTGCCCACTTTCCGCCGAGTTCTGGAGGCATTGAGTACTGAGTGGCGGAACTCAACGCCGCGCTTTGCCTCGACACCAGAGCGAAGAAACGAAAATAACAATGTAAATAAAAATATAGTTTCATGTTTTAAAAATAAAATGTTAATTTAGCAAGATTTGAACCTAAATAATCTACAAACAAATGCAAACGCTATAACGATATAAAATTAAATACATACTTAAATATTAAAACAAAACCGTTTTCAAAGCATAAAGTGCCACATACCTTTAACCAGGATGATTGTGACTTGACCCACTGTTCTCCATAACTCAATTTAATACCCAAATCGTTCTCCAATCCCGAATGGGCACATCTCTCGTCAGATTTACTGACTAACGTCGTAGTATAATGATTAACTCCAACAAAATCAGATGAACCTATAAAAAAATTTTTATCTAATTTGTAATAAAGGAAAACAAGTATAAAAATTGTTATTGGTTGTTAACTTGTTATTAATCCAAAATGAGCTGTTAATTTTTTTCGAATTTCAAGCGTAATAATACGAATTTAATGTGAAAAATTGCGAATTTGATGCGTAAATGTTTGAAATTGGAGTGAAAAACTAACTAAGCACCGTAACTTGTTTCGAGACATTGCGTGTTAAGTGGTGTAACTCAACGCCGCGCTTTGTCTCTTTGTTTATCTATTTATTTTCGAAACTATACTAAAACTTCTAAGTAAATACCTTTCAATAACTTAATTTCTTCGCGGCTAAGTTCAGGCATCATAGAGAGTTCGTAGCCGAGCTCGGTACTCAACTCTTTCACTCGTCTTTTGACTTCTATAGGGAAGCCACCAGTTTTAGACCATATTGGATGCAGGTACATGTCTAACTGAAATATAAATATATATGTTTAATGATTTAAAAAAAATAATGATAAAAACGGAGTGTCGTAACACTCAGGGTGGATACGCTATAGTGCCGGTCACAAAAGAATATTTTTCATAAAAATATATGTTTTTTAAATATTTTAACAGACTGAGATCGGACCGAGAACTAAAACCGACCGATGAAGAAAAATACTTATTGAGAAACGTAGCGGGACTCGAACCCTCGCCTCCTGGAAACCGACCAGGGTGGGTTCGAGTCCCGCTACGTTCAAATTTTTATACGTTTTCTAAATAAGTACTATAGTGTGAATCCGGCCAGTTTTCCTCGCATGCCCTGATATCAGATCGGATTTTTGCTGAAATTAGTTAATAAATGAAACTATACAAATAAAAAAGGAAAACATAAGTAAAGTAAAATAAAAGTTACCGTAAACATTCTAAATAAGGCTGTAGCTTCAGCATTTTCAGTCGTATTAACTAGTGGATCCGCCCAGTTCAGAGCAAGTGAAATACCCACTGACCCTATAGAGAAAAAAAAAAGATTTAAAAATGATTCACAAACGATGAAGAAATAAACGAAAGAAGAGAAAAATACTAAACCAATAATAACGAAAACTACTAATAATTTGTGCGTGTAAGAGGCGGAACACGACGTTACGTTTTCTCTTGTTATCATAGCGAGGAGATGAAAATATCAAATAGTTCATTCCTCCGAGTGGGATTCGAACCCACAACGCCACTTCGGCCCATTACGAAATAAATACTCTAAAAAATATAAAACACTAATACCTTTATACTTGTTCTTATATTCCTTTTGATATAACCGGTACACCTTCGCGTGAGCTAGCATAACATTTTTTATGCACGAATAAACATCACTCTTGTCTTTTCCTTGTGCGAATTCTATCGCGGAAAATCCTTCAGCACATATAGAATTGGGCTGATTGATGGTGATCCAGTATGGGACTTTGTGGGCGTATCTTTCAAATACAACCTTTGAGTACTTCAGAAACCAGCCCACGGACAAAGGGTTCTTCCACCCACCCAAATCTTGAAAATTTTGTGGTAGATCAAAGTGGTATAAAGTGATCATAGGTTTTATGTCGTATTTGATTAGTTCGTCTATTAGATTGTCGTAGTATTGGAGACCTTTTTCGTTCGTTTTGTTTGGGTAACCTGTAAATGTGAAGGCAAAAGAATAATTTAGTTTCTTGCGGTATCCAGTATATAGTAGGATAAGCAGAGAGAACCTAATTCTCCCTTTCCTATTGTCCGCCTAACTTTCGAAACTCGTTTTTTCGTTTTCGAACTTTTATCGAAATTCAACGCCGCGCTTTGTCTTCCTATCAGAACGAGAAAATGAAAATAATTCATTCCCGTAAATTGGAATCGAACCCACCACCGGCATTATCGTATTCATAGTTAGAAAAAACATTATTTTAAATATTTGCTATTATGACGAACTTCACACTATTTTGTGACAATTTAATGATTTAATTCATTTATAGTTGAAGATTTAATTGCTGCTTTAGTAATAACTGGATCTAATTTACCACAGCTCCTCCTTGTCTATTCGAATTCAAATTTAAAATATATTTTTTATCGTATGTCACTATTTTTACTATGACAATGTATATATTGTCGTACAAATAGTATACTATAGTATACAAATTGTGCAGCAATAGTAATAATACCTGCATGTTTAATAAACAGGGAATCTCAAGCTCTTAGCTCATAAATAGATTAAAAATTTAATTAAAAGTAAAATAAAATAAAAATCTTACCATCAGGCAAAACCCTAGGCCAAGATATAGAAAACCTATAATGATTCACGCCCAGCTCCCTCAGCATCTCCACATCTCTTTTGTAATTGTGATAAGAGTCACACGCTACATCTCCGTTTCTCCCGTCGGTTATCACTTCGGGGTGTTCGTGGAAGTGTTTGTCCCATATACTTTGTCCTTTACCTTTATAAAGTATTCATTATGAAATTAATACATTTGAAAAAAAAAAATACTTTAAAATTATATTTTACATTTTTGAAATATTATTCCGCGCTTTTTAGGAAAAAAATATTTTTATATATTTTTTTTATATTTTCATTTCATTAAGATCCTCACTATACTAAATATACAAATAATTATTATAAAAATATTAATTATTTGTAAGGAGAAAGGTAGAGAGTGACTATTGAAAGAGAAAAAGAGTGTCTTCTTACAACTCAATTATAGATATTAATTAAATATCTACGTAGTTTACTATAAATAACTATAATTTAAATTGAATGGTTCAAACATAAATATTCCCACAAATTAAATTTGAACTCACATTCACCACGTAAAGTCAATTAAATGACAAATTGACAACATAATTTATATTCTTACAAATTACATATTCAAAACGGTAACTATCATTAAAAATATATAAAATTAATAGCAAAAGATAACCTTAGATATACACGCTTTGATTGTTTTGCCTAATAAGATAGCGAGAGCGATAGTTAAGTTTAAATGATTTTTTTTTTCAACTTCACGCTGTATCTCGCATATATGTATGTAGCAGCAAGAAAATAGTGTTAAGACACTCCCTAGCCATTTCTGCAGAATTTAAGTATTGCGTGTTAAATGGCGTAGCTCAACGCCGCGCTTTTGCCTTGTTACCAGAGCGAGGACATGGAAATATTAATAAATAAATTTCATCGAGTGCAAATCTCCCGACTTGCTCACCACCTAACCTCAGCACGTTCTTCTTCTCACTGTTTCATCCTCACTAGTAAATACAATCATAAAAGAAAGTAAAGCAATATTATTAAAGTTTCTTACCATCTTCGTTCCAAGCGCCTTCAACCTGGTAAGCAGACGTGGAGACACCGAAAAGGAAATCATCTTTGAATCTTCTCACTCTCGTGTCCGTCCATCCGCGAATACCATTTATACTGTGTAAAAAAATAATATACTTATATACAGAGCTCAACGCTGCAGAATAAATCATTCTCCAGAGCATGTATCGAACTACAATCATATATGCATTATACATTATTATGTTTCTTTTTATATACTTATTTCTTACGTATATAATATAATATATAAATATTGCGTTGAGTTCCGTAATCTAACAAGTAACGTCTCGAATAAATTTTTGATCTGACTAGAAATCGAACCCACAACCATCACGTTTGTCATAATAAGACATTATTCCACTGCGCCACTGTGTCCTTAATACGTATCACGTATAAATATTTTACAACTTATACTCATAGAGTACTAAATATTAATATAAAATAGAGATACTATACATATAACGTGGTAATTATATAAAAAAAGGCAATTATTTATCTAGAATTTAAATTCCAATTTTTTGTAAATATTATTAGAAATTTCTAACAAAATCAAGCGAAATATCAAATAAAGTTATAACAGACTGAGAAATAGATATATTTTTTAATAAATTTAAATAATATTTTATATGAGGAAATAGCTTACCTAATTAGAACTAAAACTAAATTTATTACACACTTCATTACCGTAGGAAACGAACGCGAGCGACCTTATGTCAGATAAAGCTATTATACTGATATACTTATAGATATACGATTAAAATACTAATATATAGATAAAACATATTGTATGTTTTTACAATCTGTGGATTTTAATTGTTTTTGATTATCTGTGATTTTATGTTATCTTTTATTTATCTGTAGGCACACCTTGCGGTGGACATGCGGTGACCCTAATTCATTTTCCATTCATTCCCGACTGCTAAGGAAGGGTTATGTTTTTCGCGCGTATCTTGTATGTATGTAATATTCTTTATTACCTCGTATCTCCAGAACCGCTGAACAGATTTACATATTTGAGGTATCGTTAGATTCGTATTAGCAGCCCGAGTGTTCTTAAATAGGTGACGTTAATATAAAATAATCTTGGCGGCTGTGGTACGCCATTGAATTTAGTGAGAAAAAATTTTTTCGTTTTGAATACCACAATATGGGTATCAAATTCAAGAGCTCAAATTCAGGATTTCAAAAAGGTACATCATAATTATCATTACCATAATAAACTCTAACAAAAAAATGAAAAATAAAAAAAATATTTGAAAAACAAAAACCTCGACTGCATCAAACTAAAACGAAAATAAACAAGCCCAATAGTTTATTAGGATTAACAGTCGGGACCTATAAGTAATTCTTCAATCAATAAAATCTTTAGGAACCCCGCATAATTTAAAGAGGTCCCGACTGTTAATCCTAATAAACTATTGGGCTTGTTTATTTTCGTTTTAGTTTGATGCAGTCGGGGTTTTTGTTTTTACAAATATTTTTTTATTTTAAAGTATTGGGTGACTAGTGACGGACCATAGCGCCGCCAATAGAAAAGTAGACAAGGTAGATAGACTAATGCTGCAACTATTCGTTCTCCGATTTTTCGCTCAATTTAGGCATATTGTGTGAATATTAGTGTTGAGTGGCGGAACTTAACGCCGCCTTTATTATTACTTTACTCCGTCCTTATTAAAAAATATTACTTTACTCCGCTTTTGCCTGAGTACTAAAAATATTCCTATTTTAATGTGACAAGTGTTTCGTAATCAATCAGAAACTTTCGCTTTAACATATAAGGAAAGTTAACTTAAGTTTATTCTAATAATAGAAAAAGAAAACAAAAACAGGATTTTGTACGAATGTAAATGTAATGTATATAGCCATAGAAAAAACGTAGAATCTTCTTACTGTACCTGTTCGTTGAGCTCCGCCATTTCCGCCTCGCAACACGCAAATGTTTCAAGGATAAGGTAAAGTGGGGATCGAAGTGGGGGCTAATACTAGGATGCTGCATATGATATACATGCTATGCACGGGTGGAGCTGAGCGAAGCTACGTTCAGCTCAATAAGCCTAGGCTCCTTCTATCCCTCACCTGTTAGGCGAAAAAAACCTGAAGTTGCTTCGTTTAGCAAAAATTTATATATTTATTTATATTTTTAAAATATAATAACATATTTTTGCTACTTCGAATTGATTAGGCGCTTGTGAATTGTTCATATATTTACATTTTGATTTCGTTCTTATAGAAATATAGACAAATCAGCGAAATGTCTTAACGGACAAAGGGTTTTTTTAAATAGACACAAAAGTGTAGAGCCTTTTTTTTTTGAAATCATATAATGTCAAAAATTCAATGTCGAAAACTTCGGAGAAAATGTGTAACTTAATAATTATAGCCATAGGTAGACAAAAAGAACCTGGGAACCTAGTGTTAAATTTTTGTGTTTTCATTTTTTTAACTTTCATTCCCCACTTTCCACCGAATTTATTCAATAGACATATACGCGGTTCATCGCACGTATAGACTGTATATCAATGACGAATCAAATTACAATTATTATTTAAATTTATGTGTGTATAAATTAGCTCCCGGACGCAGATTAATATTTATTCTCATCACACAACATTTTTACCATTTTGCAAAGGTATCAGAGGAAACATAGTTAAGTTATTCTGATTTCGATAAATACACTAGACCAGAGTGAGGAAATGGGAAATAATTAATTTGCCCGAGTGAGATTCGAACCCACAACCTCTGCGATTACAGTCAGATGCTGTGACGCTCCGCAATGACAGTCTCAAGCTAGTGCTATCTGTAAGATTTTGTATATGTATACATAATTAACATAATTTTTTTTAGATTCACGATGACAGGCTGAGGGAACCGGGGAACCTAATAATCTGGGAAAGGCTTGATACTTTGGCGTAGAGACGTCTCCTTGCTGTGCGTTCTCCATCGAATTTATCATGGGGAGTGTTCTGAAGAACTGTTTGAACTGTTACCTGCCGCCGAATTTTCTAACCGCACAGTACGCCATAAGCTAAAATATCACCCACACCACCTGGATACGTGGCAATCCACTACTGTGCGGTTTCGTAGGAACTTCCTTCCACGCGCCACGGAACTGTGGAATGGCCAATCCGCGGTAGTGTTTCCAGTTCGATATAACATGGGTATCTTTAAAAAGCGCGTCTATCTCCACCTTAAAGGCCGGCAACGCACCTGTAGCTCCTCTGGTGTTGCACGGGGTCGTGGGCGGCGGTGATCACTTACCATCAGGGGACCCGAACGCTCGTTTGCCTTGTACTTTTCCATAAAAAAAAACCTAGTGTTAAAACCCTTTCCAATAAGATACTTCGGTTCCCCACTTCTACCGAATTCTCGAGGCATTGCGTGTTCAGTAGCAGTACTCAACACTTTGAGTGATACGGAAATTGCTACCAGGGTCAAGAAATGAAAATATTACATATTTAAGTTTTCCGAGTCAACCCACAGCCCTCGCGCTTATAGTCGCACGCTTGTGCTCCTGCGTTACGACGGCCTCTATCATACCATTCATAATAACGATAATTTTTTATCAACCATTGTCATCGTGTGAGGGTCATGGCTATAATTTAATAAATACTAGCTTTAATATTAACATATAAACATAAAAATCTGATAAAAATGATAATGTATTATCACATATATTGAAGGTCTGGAGTTCATGGTATCAAATTGCTTATACTGTACTCTGTGACCTCGATATGATAATTTGTTCAAGTTTATTTCCTTAGATATTATTATGTAATAATTTCAGCACTTTGGGATTATTCAGTTAAATTTAATTGTTAAAAAGTAAAGTCCAAATCAATAATGTCCTTCATCAATCCACATTTAGAAGCTTTCTGGTTCACAGTCTGAGTCGATTTGTCTCTTATTGATTTCCTTGTACACAAACGCAAATTTTCTTGGTGTTCTGGT
>JAATLQ010021087.1:2784-22381 GCA_013421005.1 Heliconius erato x Heliconius himera | reverse complement strand
TACTGTACTCTGTGACCTCGATATGATAATTTGTTCAAGTTTATTTCCTTAGATATTATTATGTAATAATTTCAGCACTTTGGGATTATTCAGTTAAATTTAATTGTTAAAAAGTAAAGTCCAAATCAATAATGTCCTTCATCAATCCACATTTAGAAGCTTTCTGGTTCACAGTCTGAGTCGATTTGTCTCTTATTGATTTCCTTGTACACAAACGCAAATTTTCTTGGTGTTCTGGTCCTTTCAGGGGTCTCGAAATTTAATTCGTATAAGTCAATACGTTTTCTGCAATTGAATAATTGAAAATAGGCGTGGTCAGTGGTCAATAATGGAAAATAACCTGTAAACAATGTTTACTGGTTATTGTCCATGAAACATCGAGGCCGGTCGTGGCGCAGAGGCTTAAAGTGTGACTGTAAATTCGACTGGTTGTGGATTCGATCCCACTCGAGGAAGTCAAATATTTATTTACATTTATATTTTCATTTCTTCACTATACAAATTTGTTATAAACAATTATACATTTATTATAAAATAAAAATTTAATTAAATTAGCTTCACATTGTATCCCGCACACAGCAGGGTAGGCAGAGGGAACTTAGTGTTAACACACTCCGTTCCCCACTTTCTGCCGAATTCTGGAGGCATTGCGTGTTGAGTGGCAGAACTCAACGCCGCGCTTAACCTCGACACCAGAGCGAAGAAATGGAAATATAAATTTAAGTAAATATTTCATCTCCTCGAGTGGGGATCGAACCCACAACCAGTCGGTTTTGCAGTCACACCTCGTGCCGCTGCGCCACGACCGGCCTCACATACATTTATTATAAGTATAGTTATAGATTGCTATATCATTTTAGCAGGCAAACTTATGCCTTGAGTTCATTCAAATGACGATATTTTTTTTAATTAACCGATTTTGATAAAACAATTTTTAAATGCTATTCTGAGTTAAAACAAAGCAATTGGCGAAAGTTTTGAGTAAATCAGTTCACTACTTTCGGAGATTTACGTGGTCATACGTACAGGCAGACAGACAGACAGACAGAAAGAATTAATGAATTAATTACGACTTCTTTCAAATGACGATAACTTTTTTTTTAATGAACCGATTTTGATGAACTAAACTTTAGTAGTTAAGTTGAATTAAAACAAAGCAATTGGTGAAATTTTCAAGTAAATCGGTTCAGTACTTTCAGAGAAAAATGCGGACAAAAATATGTCGACAGACAGAATCAAAACTCAAGGTAAACGTGGAAAATAATATTTTGTAAACGTGCGTTTTAATTGTTAAATAAAAAAATAATATAACCTCTTTACAAAACTTACAGCAAGTTATTTTGAGGCAAATCTTGGCCTTTCTAGAGGAATGCAGTTTCAGACATCAGAATCAGCGTACAAAGAAGGAACTGGGTGTTCTGTCGTATGTAAAGTAGGTCATAAGAGTCTGCTTGTGTAATGATTGATACCAAATAAATCGTAAGATCCTCGCGCCAATTCCCTCTCTTCATCGGAAAATTCTGGCATACGAGATCACGAGATCTCGTGTACTACTTTGGAAAGTCACCTTCCTCATATAAAATAAGTTCAGCAAAAAGTCCCCAGTGTAATAAATAAGAATATAATATAAAATATTAAAGTATATAAAATATTAGTTAAAACACAAAATATTAAATATTAAATGTTAAAGTTTACATGTATAATATGATAAAGTAAAAACTTACTGTGGCCTGTCTAAATGTTGCGCTGCTAGCTGATCTTCCTCAGAATCAGTTAAAGACCCAAACCAATTAACACTAATACTTATTTAGAAAACGTATAAAAATTTGAACGCAGCGGGACTCGAACCCGCGCCTCCTGGAAACCGACCAGGCGCTCTGACCACTAAGCCATGCGTTCTCGCCAAGCTACGTCGAAATTTTTATACGCTTGTTACAACTTATTTATGTTGTTAGCATCTAAGGTTTCCAGAAGGCGCGGGTTCGAGTCCCGCTGCGTTCAAATTTTGATACGTTTTCTAAATAAATATTTTTCTTTCCTAAGTGTGGAATAACACTTTAAAAATGTTTAAAAACAATTAACACTAAATGTAATGTCGCATACACCATTTTCATTAGGTATAACACAATTAGCATAAGCATGATATGCTCTCACGTTACCCAAAACGAGACCTTTCGCACAGTATATGCCAATATCAGTTCTTCAGTAGTATCATATCTTTTATGCACAGACACCGAGAGTTACAATTTTATTATAAGTATCGTTTTTTTTTTCAAACATTCAATTGAATATTCTTATGAGAATTACGAAAATGCAACGAAGTTGTTGATAATTTTCACATTAGAAATCTTAAGTACGCAGCAAACATACATTATATTATATTACAACACGAACGTAATTCAGTGTATTAAGTAAATACTTTAGTTTAAGCGGGCGAAGGGAATAAATAAACAAAAGTCGCTTTCCACCGATTGTCGGCTAAAACCTGCCTTTGTGGGCCTTCATCTAATGTGATTTGTAATGTAATGATTGACCGAATGATTCAAGAGAAAAATTGGTAAATGTATTGTCAAATGCGATATGAATGTGATATGATGTTGATGATAACCATATTCTATTGCATTTGTCAACCAGAAAGAAATGTGATAGAAAGATAATTTATTAATGTATGAAATATTAACCATCTGCGTTTCACCCTCTCTCTATTTGGTAAGCTGTTGCAGTTCCGAACAGGAAGTCATCAGAAAACCGCCTGTCAGCGTAATTGCTGGCTACAATCAAGCTGAAAAATAAAACTAAAATTTTTATTCACGACTTAAAAATATGATTTATTTATGTTTGTGACCACAGAATATTTTTAGTTATATTATTGGTATTTCATTGGCCATAACGCATCTAAATAAGCTAGAACCCGAGTGAAGTGTTTTTTTTTATTGAAATAAATTATCACACTACCTTCACAATGCATCTCGCATTCAGCAGCAGGCAGAGAGAACCTAGGGCCAAGAGTTTAAAGACTATTCCTCATTTTTCGCCTATCTTTCAGAACATTGTGTTTGAGAACATTGTTGTGATGAGTAGCGAAACACAATGAAATGAAAATAATTTACCCACTCGTCGAAATGTGAAAATGAAACCCATCGTAAATGAAAAAAAAATTACACACTCGCACACATTTCCACAACCGTTGCGTTTACTGTTAGACGTCTGCACCACGATGGCCTCAGTTTGTTTATTTTTAAAGGCGGCTTGTTGCATTTGGGTATAGCGAATTGTACACGGGCATTGTAACCTTATCTCCTCAATAAGCTTAGCTAGACGAAATATCGACGTCTAGATCTTTCTATTTGGGCTAAATTCCCCACTCGGAAGAATTAATTACATTAACAAGAAAAAAATGCAGCATTGACATGCAATGTTCCGAAAATTGGGTGGAAAGTGAAGTGTTTAGTAGATTCTGTCTTTACATCATATTCAGGATACAGCGTGAAGCTAAAAAATTAGCATTTCTGAATTCCATTAAAAAATATTTATCTGCTTTCGTTTATATAATGTTTTGTTCACCTGACAATTTTTTAGAGCAAATATTGGCAAGTGCTAAACTGATTTTTGAAATCGATATTGTAGTAAGGTTGTTGTAGCTTTTTCTTTAATTATTTTTGTTTAGCAATCAATGTACGTTTTATTTTATGTTGACTAATTTTTATTTTTTATTTTTTAGCTCATTGTTTGAATTTATTTTACGATTTTAAGTGATGGGTAGATCTTAAAAGGACGCTTTTCGAACGAGTGGGTAGTGGTTGAACGTGGTGAACACACAAAAAATATTCGGCTGAATTGGGAACCTCTTCCTTTTTTGAATTCGGTTGGAAAGAAATGCAACGATGAGGAATCTCACTTCAGGCGAAAAGTAAATCGTGGTTTGGTAATTTTAACAATGTTATTCCTTGTAACTATTACAGTGTAATTATATTTTTTTTACCAAAAAAAAACAACTTGTTCAATTTGAACCGGATCTAATAATCAGAATCTAAACAAACTTTCACCAAACTGTCCTTAAAGTGTATGCTTTCCTTTAAAAAAATCATCAGAATTAGTCGACGTGCTGTTGAGTTATTTGTCCATTTGTCGCGCACATACCTAATGCATATTTAAGACTTATGTGATTTTCTCACAGACACCATTGTCAGAAATGTTCTAAATAAAAAAGAATCATTAAAATCTATTCGCCCAGTCAAAAGGTCTGAGGTGAAAAACATAAAAAGTACAGTCGAATTGATAACATCATTTTCATTCAGAAGTCGTTTAAAAATAAACTACAATTATAAATTTCTAATGATATTTTTTATTAAATATCTATAAATTTTGACTTATTGGATTTTTCTTCTTTTTTATACTTTCACTTTCAGTAGTTTTCACTTCTTGGCAAATTTCATAATTGTAGGTCCACGGGAAATACCCTACAGGTTTAGACTACGCGGTGAGTTTCATATGATATGTAGCAAAAACTATGCATAAACGCTCGTACCTTTTGATTGCGTTGTCTTAAAAGCTTCATTTTTTCCTTGCTTACGGGAATCATAAATCTGAATGTTTGATATTAATTTCAGATTGATACATCAACGCAAACTTGAGATAAATGGTCTTCATTCTCTTCATTCGTCTTCTTTTTCATCTTGGTCATCTTCTTTTTTAGCCTTGGGGATTACATGATCACTTCAAATAGCACTAAACATAACTGACTGACCTTAATCTATGGAAAATTTTGAATATCCGCCAAACCTACAACGGTTGATTGATAATGTCGATAGATTTCACTATCTATATCACCTAACTATTATTATTGATAAAATTATAGATACTCATCCCAATATGAAAAGAAACTTCATTGTTCTAAGTACTAGAGTGTAGCAGAGAAATAATCTTTACTCATCTATATATGCAAAGTAAGCACGTCAGACCAGATAAGCGTTTAATTTTTTGTCATATCTGTATATGCGATGTCTAGTTTTTTCTAAAGCATGTTCCCCGTTTATGGGGAAAGTTAGCAACAATTTCTGGGGTGGGTAAGTTAAGGATTAATGATTACGAATTAAAAATTAACGATTAAGGATCACTGATTAAAAATTAAAGATTAACGTTTAAAGATTAATGGATAACTTAATTAATAAAATGACAAAAATTGTAATTTTGTGAATCGAAAACAAAATCGCCGGTAGAAGAAATAGAAAAATATTTTTAGTTAGTTTCTCCCAATTTCAATATTTATTTAAATAAAAATAATTATTTTTCGTACGATTTTGAATTACAATATAGGAGCGATGCAAGGGCGACGGTAGTAGTAAAACATATAACTAATTTAGTTGCATAAATATTTCTTATAGAAGGTGTTGTTTATATAACGGATAAAGCCGGCTGATTATGGTTGATAGATAGATAGACAGATAGAAAAACTTTAGCAAACTCATACAGACAACCTTTGAGGAAAGTAATTTAGTCTTAGGAGATACGGGCTAGTGCAAATTTAAAATGTTTAAAAAAAATGATAAGAATTATATAATTACCTACCTAATAAATAAATATGACATAAAGTTATAAGAACAATATATACCTACTAATAAATAATAATATAAATGTATATAAATACAAATATATTTAATATTTATAGATTAAGTGATTATGTATATCTGTTATATCTATTATTAAATAAAATCTAGACTAAGCGCTCTTTGGCTAACGTGATTCGGAAATGTGATTATTAATATGAGGCCGGTCGTGGCGCAGCGGCACGAGGTGTGACTGCAAAACCGACCGGTTGTGGGTTCGATCAACCATTTCTTCGCTCTGGTGTCGAGGTTAAGGGGGATGGAGTGTCTTAACACTAGGTTCCCTCTGCCTACCCTGCTGTGTGCGGGATACAGCTTGAAGCTGATTTATTTATTTTATATAGGGATATTAACGAAAAATAAAGCTATTTCAAAAGTATATTTATATTAACATTAACAATAATATATACATGTATACTAATACAATTTCTTATTTAATGTCCTTCATCTATCCACATATCGAGGCTCTCAGGTTCGTAGTTCGGATCAATCATACGGGTCTTAATAATATCCTTATACACAAATGCCGACTTCCTTGGTTTTCTTGTCCTTTCGGGGCTCTCGAAGTCTACTTCGTATAAACCAAAACGTTCACTGAAATTAGAAAAAATATCATTTTTACACAACTACTATGCCATTCATAGAAATAAGTTATCGTGGCGCAGTAAGATAGCAAATCGGGGGAATAAATTAAGAGTATGTCCATTTCCTTCTCTCTCTGTCAGAATCAGACGAAGTGTTGATTTATGCTACTCAACACACAATGTCTTTAATAATGCGGAAAATGGAGAGCATAGGATCTTAACGCTAGGTTATCTATACTTGTCCTGTTATATATGGAATACAACATGACGCATAAATAAAAAAAAATGTTAATAAATGCCTGAACTTATAATACAATAAATATCATCATTTTGTAAAAATATATAGTTTAAAAAATTAACAAACGCAGTTTTATCAATAAATATAGCTTTTGTAAGTCATGTGCTACAAGTATTATAGAATATGTACGGATCTATAAACTATATGAGCCAGAACTCGAGTGATTTACATTAGTAGTTCGATCGCTCAGGTCCTGACTCAATAATCACCATGGCTACGTATTACTGCCAAGTATCATACTCATATTTAATTTAATTACAAACTGAGTTTCAAAGATTTTATAACCAAGTTTCAAGTCGACCAACAGCAGGTATATTTTCGTTTTTCGGCAAAAATATTTTCGTTTTTTTTTTAATATTAACAATTAAGGAGTGGCATTGATTTTACTAAACGGATGGAAAATAGTGACTCAGCATTAGATTCTAGATCTTTCTATCTGTACTTGATTAAAAAGAGAAATACAGTAAACTAGAAGAAATAGATTATAAACCAAAATAATTGGATACTAACAAGAACATTGCTATAATATCTAAAAGGACATTTTACAACCTACATACTGTTATGGTGATCATTATGATGATTAGATTCAATTGAGTTAAATTGAATGAATACACAGGTAAATTAATCTTACTGTTACACCATTCGTAGATATGTGTCTGACTGATATTTACGTATTTGTATAGAATCGTTGAAGCTATCATGGCGCAGGGCACAAGCGAGCGACTGTAAACAAGCTGATTGTGTTTTGGATTCCTACTGGGGGAATGAAATCTTTAATATTTAATTTTTTTTTCAACATTACTTCGCTCGATACTACGACATTTTCTCTTATATAGATATTCCTAAATTAAACTATAATTTTAATTTTTCTTAAAATAAATAAAAGAAAAATATTACAATTATAAAGAACGAGCTTCTTACGTGTATCCCTCCATCCATTCAAAGTTGTCCATCAAACTCCATGCCATATATCCTTTAAGATTAACCCCAGCTTCAATAGCATCTAAAGCGCTGTTTAAGGCAGCTCTGTAATAAGCAATTCTGTCATCGTCAAAGACTCCAGCCTCTGGAGGGCTGGACCAGCCGTTCTCAGTTATGTAAAACAACGGGCTATTATATTTTTTCATCAAGAAAGTTAATGAATTGTAGATGCTGTTGGGTGCTTGCTAAAAATTCAAAATAATAATTATTACCAAAGTATTCTACAAGACGTTAAAATAATCAATAAAACGTATATTGCTTTCTTTATTATATCATATCTAAGACATTATCGCCTTTCAGTCAGGTACTTCCCTACTGCATCAAATAATATAATATATTCAATAACTATAAAGATACAGTTTAAGACTTACAAAAAGCCATCTTGAAGCAGATCTAGGCCATTCTGGAGGAATATAATTTCCAACATCAGAATCGGCATACAAGGAAGGAATAGGATGATCTATTTTATGTAAAGAGGCTGATATTAGATTACTGGTATAATGATTGACACCAAAGAAATCAGAGGATCCTCGTACGAATTCTTTCTCTTCTTCCGAAAATTCAGGCATACGAGATCTTGGATAGCCCTGTTCCAAGCTTTTCTGTGCTACGATCTGTGAAAATTCTTTTGGAAAACCACCTTCTTCGGAGAATATTGGTTCAGCATAAAGACCCCACTGTAAAAATATATATCAAAGTGAATTTATGTAAGATATTTAAAAATATACGATCAGAAAATATATGTATTAAGATTACTTCAGCTTGTCTAAATATTTCAGCAGCTTCCTCGTCTTCTTTAGAATCAGTCAATGGTCCAAACCAATTAACGCTAATTGTGATGCCACAAATACCATCTTGACTAGGTTTGAAATCGTTAACATAAGCATTGTATGCTCTCGCGTGACCCAACACAAGATTTTTCGCACAGTAATATGTACCAACATCAGTTGCATTTAGAATTGGTGCCTTTGTGCTCCATCCATAACCTTCAAAACAGATCTCTCTAGGCTCGTTAAACGTAATCCAATGCTTCACTCTGTCTCCTAGTCTATCGAATACAACACGTGCGTAATCTTCAAACCATTCAGGGAAAAGTGGACTCACAAATCCTCCAAGATCTTGAAGTTTTTGAGGTAAGTCCCAGTGGTATAAAGTAACCATTGGAGTAATGTTATATTTGAGCATTTCATTAATGTAATTGTTATAAAATTCTATGCCAGCTTCATTAACCTGATTTTCAAGTCCATTAGGAAGAATCCTAGACCACGACAATGAAAATCTGTAGGCATCAAGTCCAAGTTCTCTCATCATTTCTACATCTCTCTTATAGTTTTCATAAGAATTTGCTGCAACGTCTCCATTGCTCAGGTCCTTAATAACTTGAGGCTGAGTGTGGGTCATACGATCCCATATACTTTCACCCTTGTCTGTAAAATACAAAGTCATTTTTATTCTCTTCAAATAACTTAATTGCGATAAGCAATTTCATAATTGATAACACGACATAATACAGATAAGTATAATTATTATTTAATAAAAACATATTGTAATTTTCATTTATAACGTCATAGTTTAAAAAAAATAAAAATTATTTACATATGAAATAATATAATTTAACATTTTCATCTGTGAAAAAAAAACAATAATTTTCTCAGGTAGAAACAATCCTTGCCGGAAAAAAGCGATCTCTTTTAAGAATTACGTAACAGATAAAAACAATGGATGCCATTTCTAATAAATACGATATTTTATTCCTCCTTTAAACCATAATAGCCAAATTCGTCAATATCTTTGTTTATAATATTGAAATTGTTATGTTCAAAAAAATTTAGAAGCTTAAAAAAATAGAAATAACCATCGGCATTCCACCCCCCCTCTATTTGATAAGAGGCTGTAGCAGTTCCGAACAGGAAGTCATCAGGAAACCGCCTCTCAGCATGACTACTGGCCACAATTACACTGAAAATAAAATATAAATTAATTTATTACCAGAGATGCTTTACTAATTACCTACGGTATATATCAATTGGAAACCGACTGTCCTCGTGAATTATTTGTGTGTATAATATAAATGTTTTTAAAATTCGAAAAGACAAGAGTTAGTCGTTTGATTACATCATTAAACACAGAATGGGCCGAATATGACAGTGGAAAAGGAATACCTTTACAAGAGACCGAAAATCTTTCATAAACACCAAATAATTAAAATGGAAAATGGAACTAAAAGAATGAAAAACAACAAATAGTTTAGTCTAGAGTCTAGACTAGACTAGACTACTCAAGAGTCTAGACTCATTTTAGCATGTACATAATTGCTAAAAGAATAGGTCCCGACTATTGTTGGTTTTGAATTTTTTCTTCATCGTTAAAATTTTATTTCACATACATACACTGTTAAATATCTCCTTTGCTCGTACAGCCGAGTAATACATTGTCCATAAGCAATAAATAAAAAGAAATTATTATTTGACCTAATAACAAGGAATATACGAGTATGTATACTCTTAAGACGTTGGCATCAGTTAAAGGGAAAAAATCAAATGAAAAAAAATACAAGTACTCTTCTGGACTAAAATAAGAAAAAAAAACTTTTTACAATACATTATATACTATTATATTTAACTAGCATATACAATATACATATTATATGCTCAATATATCGAGTAGTAACAGGGTAATTATATTTTTTATAGTGATTCGTCTCACAATAATCAATGATTTTTACACTAAATTCAAAATTATCCATACCTATATTATAAATTCGAAAGTAACTCTATCTGTCAGTCTGTCTGTTTGTCTGTCTTTTACGCAAAGGCCAAACCGTTAATTCAATTGTGATAAAATACTCATATAGAGATACTTGAGGGTCTTCGGATGAACATAGGTTTTTTCTCATATTTGTAATATTCTCGATATATACTAAGATATAAAAATACGTTTCAATTTGACATGCAACCGTTGCTTGGCAACCTTGTTGGTTTTAAGAAAAGGTCGCCCAAAATGAGCTTCCTGAACGCTTACATGGCGTGCGTTGACTGAACTTTATGAGACATATTAAAACTATGTTTTACAAAAGTATTATCTTTAAAAAATCTATTAAAAAGTCCACGATTATTTATGTTTATCTCTGAAGGTTGAGCCACAGTAACCATTTTAATATTTTTTTTTGTATTATTGCTAATGTATTTTCTATATCCTTCCTCTTCTAATCCTTATCAAAATAAATATAATAGTCACCTTTAGCATTTCACCTAGATTAAAATTATATTTTACTATACATCATTCTAATAAATACTGAAGGAAATATCACTGATTCAAAATGAGTTAGCCTACGAACCGCACGGTATGACCGACCCGAATTGACAGACGACCTTGACGATTTTGTAAATTTTTAAAAATTTTTATCTACTAATTATTTTTATGTGGTTATTTTCTGTTTATTATTAACTTATATTTTTCTTTGATTTTTCGCTTTTTCGAGTAGCAGATTAGTTAGAGTTTCATTAAATTCTTGGTGTGGTATAAGTTTCGGCCTGGCGCGGCATCGGCATAATATTATTTAAGTATCTATTATGAAAAGAATGGTCGGTTATTTCAGTTAAGTTATCTATACCATTGTTATACATTTAATAAATCGTAGTTTTAGTTTTTTGGTATTTTATTTGATATTGCTTGCACAAATTATTATTAGAATTTAATGGTGAAAGGAGTTTAGTTATTTCATATAGTATTTACGTACGCGCGCAAGGAAAACGTGTAAAAAGATTTTTCCCGGGTAAATCAGTAAAATCGATCACTGAAGTCCAATAAAAATCAGTTCAGTTGTTTTGGACATTAGCTCGGGGAAATAGGAAGACAGACAAACAGAGACAAAAAATATAAAATTATTTTTTATTGTGCATAATATAATTATTTTTTATTTGAGCATTATGTAAATAACCACATGCAAACACTTTTCATGCACTTGCAAAAACATAGCACAACACATTTAATTTTAATGCTTTAAAATATTTATTTTACTTTGATAATATTGATAATGTTTTGTTGTTTTGTTTAGTTTTTCTTTATTCATATTTTACTTTGGTTACATTTACTTATTATTTTTGTTCATTTAAATTAGTTAGATATTTTTTCTAATAATAAGAATTTTCTCTACTTATTACTCTTTTTCAGATTATTATGATCATTTAGGCTTATATTTTCTTACCAATCCTATTAAAAACTGAAAACAATTTCATAAATATATTGAATAATCATTCGTATGTTTCAAGCGGGCGAAGCCGCGTCCGGGTCCGCTAGTATAAAATCTATAACTAACATATAAAAATAAATCATTACATAAGGATGAGTCCTATTTAGGTATATAGGTGAAACTAACAATTTGGTAATTTTGATATTTTATGCCAAACACATTCTATTGATAGATATAATTTATCACGTCAGCTATTAAAAAATAGAAATTTTTGCATAGAAACAGGACTTTATGTTAGAACATAACGGCATATGTAGCGTTCATTTAAGTTTAAATTTCAACTTCATTTAAGTTTAGAGGGAGCCTATTGCTAGGACACTCTGCTGCCCACTTTAGCCGAATAACGTAGGCATAGTGTGTTGCGCGGCGGATCTTAACACCATTGAAAATATTTCATTTCGTCGAAATGGAATCGATCCCACAAACTATCGCGTTCACAAACACATACTTTTTACACACAGCAATTAAAAATAATATTATATTCTGTTACTTGTAAAATAGCCAATGTAGTTTATATAGCATTGGCCTCTTTACAATGTTTTTAAAGAAGAATAAATATAACAAAAACTAACGTAAAAAAATCTAACATCAATAACACAAATCAAATACTACGGTATATATAAAGTCTTAACTGATAGGCAAAGTTTCATTTTCTTCGGTTTTACCAACATAAAATTATAGCAAATTTAAACTTAGGGAGCCTCCTCCTGTAAAGTTGTGATTTCGAACTTTGGCCATTACACATAGGAGCTATCGATATACTGAAGTCCGTAGTGACATAATCAGAGACGTTGACTAGGCGTCTATAAAAAATAATTAACAATTTCTCCACATTTTGCGGACTAGGCAGAACTCTTGTCTTAATTTAGTTACACGATTTTCTCCTACATTTTCCCGACTTTTAGACGACTGCACGACATAAAGTGTTTATGAATCTATGTATTTAATGTATGTACATATGTGTTCTTATGTGGCGTACTAAAGACCAAACGCCGTGGCAATTTTTTATGATTCTTACGTCAATTGATTTATCTTAACCTTGCAAGTGATACTAAGCACCTGTCAGTTATAACAATTCACAATAGCTGAAACCAGTCGCCATATTGTCAAAATGAAAATTGTCTTATAATCCTACTAACAAAGCAACTAAATCGTAACAAAACAGTGTGAAATTAAAAAATATTTAAAAACAAATAACTCAACTGCATAAAACTAAAAAGAAAAAATAAGCCCAATGGTCCATTAGGATTAATATTCGGGACCCATAAATTCTTCAACCAATCAATCTTCACAAGCAGCCTCGTAAATTTTTACTGTAAATTTGAAATGGGCGCCGACTGTTGATTCTAATGAACTATTGGGCTTACTTTATTTCAGGTTTCTTGTCGGTCGCCGGGTTATTTATTTTTTATAATGTTTTTTTAGGTCGTATTGTGTTCTTGGCGGAGTTAAGCGCCGCACTATGATAACTAGGCCGGGAAAACATATAAATATTTTTTGAAGACAGAAACGTTTGTTAATAATATTAATGCTTTTCATGATTTAGTTTTCTACACACAAGAAAAATCCTACTATAATCTTATCCTATCCTACTAACATTATAAATAGGAAAGTTTGTGAGGATAGATGTTCGTTCCTCTTCCATGCAAAAAATACTTAACAGATTTAGATAAAACTTTCCAGTAACATAGTTTATACATCAGAATAACAGAGACTACAATTTATGTAGATTTTTTATAATGTGGTTGTAATATAACAAGAAGTTTAAGCTAGTTAAACTATATTTGAAACTATAAGTTTAAACAGCAAATAATGTATAACTCACCTTATTATCAAAAGCAACTTCATTATCGAAGGTACTTTGGGTACCAACAGAGAAACTCTAACGAAAGAAAATCCCTAACACATCTATATATGCAAAATAAACACGTGAACCTCTTGAACGTAATAATCTAACTGAGGGGGACCAGATAAGCGTTTTGTTTATTTGTATATCAGTACATAAAAAATATATTTTATTGTACGACCGTCTGTACATAAATGGGAAAATTGGAAAATTTTGTAGTAGAATTGAAAGTGCTTAACCAACTGGACCTAGTATAATCATCGACTGTAGGTTTAAATCTTGTAGGTTTAAATAAAACCAGTAATAATTATTTAATGATGAGTAAATAATGTTTATTATTTCTAATATTTTTATGTATAATTTTTCAAATATCAAGCAGAGCATTTATTTCATAAATAAATAAAGTTTGAGGCCAGTCGTGGCGCAGCGGCACAAATTGTGACTGTAAAACCGACTGGTTGTGGGTTCGATCCCCACTCGAGGAGATGAAATATTTACTTAAAATTTTATTTTCATTTCTTCGCTCTGGTGTCGAGGCAAAGCGCGGCGTTGAGTTCTGCCACTCAACACGCAATGCCTACAGAATTCGGCAGAAAGTGGGGAACAGAATGTCTTAACGTTAGGTTCCCTCTGCCTACCCTGCTGTGTGCGGGATACAGCGTGAAGCTGATGATTTTAATAAAGTTCTTACAGGAAAAATACTATGTTATATCAAAAGATTTACGATTAGACGTAAATATAGTCAATCTCGGTTTATTGTTATTGTGAATCTTAAGGAAGTATGTTGTTTTCTTTTTTCACTGTTTTTAAGACAATTAAGACGTTCACGATAATATGATTCAGAACTAAATTTATTTATCTGTGATATAACTGTGGGCAGACCTAGATTTTTAAAAATAACAACCATAAAATAACCAGACTCAAATCAGTACATGATTATGTTTTGAAGCTGCCACAAGCAGACATATGGGACATAAAAGTTAAAAATCAAAAGGTAGGTATATGTATAAAATAGTACCTAAAGTTAATGCTCTGGAAGAAAATATTAAGGCCTTTGCTGGTTGTAAACAAGCAAGTTGGAAAATGAAAATAATAGTAAAAATAGATAATTTTTACTTCAATCTCTGCCATTTTTTATATTAAACTTGTTATCTTCTCTTGTTAAATTAATTATTATTCTGTTGCTAAAATTGCCAATTAATGTTCGAGAAACTAGTGTAAATCTATCCTTCTTAATATACTTTAAAATATAAGTATCCATACTTATAAATGTAGGTCAGGAATATTATAATTATCATAAATTATGCTCATAAATTTTATGTGGCCGTCGTGGGGCAGTGGCACAAGCGTGTAATTGTAAATATGGCGATTGTCAATTATTTAACATTTTTTTTTCTTCGCTCTCGGAACAAGAAAATGCACGGCGTTGAGTTCCGTCACTCATCACGCACAATCACAATATGCAGGGAACAGCGTGAAAATAACTTTTTGTTTGAGTCTTTTTATCTATTTCTATTATTTAAATACACATTATTTTAATAATATATTTTTTTATTGTTTTAATGATGATTTTTATCATTTCTATAGCAATATGACATCAATAATGTCGTGTATGAGAATGAACTGTGTTATAATAAAAAAAATCGGTCAAGTGCGAGTAGGGCGTGCCCACCAAGGATATCGTATCAATTTCAAGGTTGTATAACTAAGTCAACGAGAAGTAAAACTTATAAAAAATCATAATTTAATCCAGGCGTATGGACTCATTTTGTTTTATCATTTATTAATAACCTTTTCATCAAAATGGAAGAACTCTTAACAGATGTTATATGACTTTTATTTTTTGTGATACTAGATAATTTTTTATCTTTACTTAGCTCTCCAGCTTCAGGCACGTTACCATTCGCAATATTTATCATTCTGCACTCGAGATAAAATAGTGCTTTAAATAACAAATATATTACATAAGCTGATAATATTTCTAACAATCTACATTGTAATACTACTAGTGTCCGTTCGCAAATAACACGAATTTGATGTTATAGTTTACGTCAATTTAGATGTGAACGTAATATTAGATGTGTTTTTCTAATGAAACTTATATTTAAGAATGATACATGATAGTAGAATAGATTACATTAGGGTTGCCTAGAAAAAACCTGCCGCAATCACCTTTAATTATTTTTTTTCGTAATACGTTTTTGGAAAATGGTACTCATATGTTCTTTATGTAAATCCCAGACCATTTGAAAGGAAATTGCATACGGAATTGGATAAATAATAATCGCCAGCTCTCAGTCTGCCGCAAGACCAGGCTAGCCTGGTTTAAACAGGTCACTTAATGTTAATAATTGGACTCATGAGTTTTTTTAATAAATTATATTACAAAAAAAAAAAAATTCTCAACATAGTGGTTACACACATGGTTGCCTGCAAAATAACTGCCGTAAGCAAAGGTTGTCATCATTTGAAATATTTTATTCTGGTTCCGTTTGACACAACAGACGATGAAATGCGCAGTCTGCCTTATGTTTTAAAGTAAAATATTTTATAATAGAATATCAATCTTAAAATCAATATTTATTCTACCTGTTCATCTGTTAAATGATGATTTATGATTTTAATCATATTAAAGCGTACAGAAAACTATTTACTACTATATACTTTATTTTTCAAGTGAAATAATGAATCCATGATATTGAGTCTTTGCTAAATCTGTTTTCTAAATACTAATATTCATTTAAATTATAATTTTAAAACGACTATATTATCTAATTAAATAAATGTTTACAAATAATGATCTACTACAACGTATTAATCACATCATGTTTCCTTAATATAGTGAAGGGTGACAATTATTGCGGATATTTTTTTTATGAATTAAGAAAATATGGAAAATTACATTTCAATAAACTGTCTTCGTCCGCTGCTCGTTTGCTTCGACAACGGTGTTTCTTTCTCACGCAACTTTTAAAAAATTGCATAAGAAAGAAATATATATAATAGAATTATGATAAACAAAACTAATTTAGTAAAAATAAATTCGAAGAAATTCCAACAGTAATGCCGACTAATAAATGCTTTTTACGGTTTATGACCACCGGGTAACGTGTACTGACGTAACTTACACGGCCAATAAGGCAAACGCTACCCATAAATATGGACACACGTAGAAGGCCGCTTCCCGAGAGTGATCGTCGGAGTACACCTCGAGCTGGCGCTGAGTGTTTCAGCATTTAGACTGTCAGATCCAACTAAACTCTAAGAAATAATTAAATGTGTCCTTAAAAAGATTTTAGCCGTGATAAGCATTTTCCATGAACTTAAATGAAATTATGTTAATGGAATAAAAATTTAAGATCTGGATCATCAGTAATATGTGAATGTATATGAATATTTATGTAAAAATCTGCTTCACGCTGTATCCCGCGCACAGCAGGGTAGGCAGATGAAACCTAGTATTAAGACACTCCGTTCCCCATTTTCCGCTGAGTTCTGGAGGCATTGCGTGTTGAGTGGCGGAACTCAACGCCACGCTTTGCTTCGACACCAGAGCGAAGATATGAAAATATAAATGTAAGTAAATATTTTATCTCCTCGAGTGGGGATCGAACCCACAACCAGTCGATTTTACAGTCACACTCTGTGCCACTGCGCCACGACTTTTTTTTTAAATATACCTATTTATGTATGTATAAGCATATAAAGCAAGTACCCCGCCTACCAATTTACATACTTTTACGCCTTAGGGTTGCTTGGCAGAGATCGCTTATATCAATTAGGCCGCCTGCTGTACATTTTCTTTATGTTAATATGTTTTATTATTTCGTAACATTTTTGATCTCCCAGATAATTAAGGTGTGTTAACCAATAATAGCAATATGATTACTAGCAACAACATCTTTTATAAATGTCCTAAATGTACCAATAACCATAATAATTGTGACATAATCACTTTAAATGCATTAATTGTGGAGGGCCGCACATGTCACTAGAACGTGTACGATTTACATTGAAGAAAAGACAATTATTAAGTTGATGACGGACTTTAATTCTACTTAAAGAAGAGTTTTTACGATGATTTTGTAAAATCTTCTAGAAAGATTCTTCTTCTTTCTGTAGAAAGTTTTTAACCTCCGTCTCCTATACCAAAGGACAAAACTAATATGGACTCAATTGAAAGTTTTCCTGTGCTTAATTCATATCAAATGTCAATAAAATTATAAATGAAACACAATCTATTTCTAAAGTTGTAAAAAAACAAAATAATAATGAAAAAAAAAAAAAAAAAACAAACTAAAAGTTGAAGTAAAACAAGAGATATAAGTAATCAAACAATTCTATGGACTGGGATACATCAACTTATTCAGAACTGATTTCTATTTCAATTTTTTTCCTAATAAACAAGTTAAAGTTTCAGTTTGCGTAAAAGTTTAGGTTGTTAAGGTTATTATATATTATGGAAGTATTTTGTGATTTTCGGTCGACTTGGTAACGTGTAGATAGTATTTAAGATTTTCAAATACTTGATGTTATACACCAAGTATATGAAAATCTTAAAAGACTGGGTTTGATTTCTATCAATATGTTCCATTTCTATTTCATGTAATTCTAGTTGAAATATAACTTTTTTTTTACTCGATTCAACAGCTCATGAGGCAGCAGTCTGTTTCTAATGATCATTTTCATTTGGTGACATACTCTTTGCTCGGAAACATTAATGTAAGGATATTTTAATTAATTACCTAGTTTTAAGACACTCCGTTCCTCACTTTCTGCCGAATTAAGGATATTTTTGACTGAATATTTCGTGTAAGCGTTGTCAATATGTTGTGAAATCTGTTTCTAATATAGTAATTTGGCAATAATTACGCATAATAAAAATATTAAATTCGGAACTTCATCTCATGCGTATTCTTGGATTCCCAGGTTTGGTGGATGTGGGGAAAGAGTGTCGGTGGTATCTGCCTGTTTAACTCCAGACTGCTGACAGTCCAAATGCTGAAACACTCAGCGTCAGCTCGAGGTGTACTCCGACAATCACTCTCGGGAAGCGGCCTTCTCACGTGTGTCCATATTTATGGGTAGCCTTTGTTTTGACGTTTTGACAACATATGTAGAAGTTTTCAAAATCAAATATAGACTAGATCCTGCCCAAGCTAATAGGTATACAACAAAAAAATATTCAAATACGTCCAGTAATTCTTAAGATGTGCGTGTCACGTGTGCACAAACAGTCAAATACAAACAAACAAACAAAAATCATATGTTCGTAATTTGTAAACCATAAATAACTTTTTAGTAAAAATACTAAATATATAGCTACAGAGATATTTTTCTTTCAAGAAATCTGAAATGAAAGAAATACATTTTTTACTTCCCTCTGATAATAGCCTTTGTTAAATTTCTGGTTGGCTGCTAAAGCAAATACTTTATATATATATAAGCAATCAGTCAGTTAAGCCCATTTATATATAACCTAGCTGTATAGATTATTTTGTCTTTTGTATTAAATAGTGTTAAGGAAATTGCAGTTCGTAAATATATTTTATGGTATTTTCGTTAATTATATATATTTATATATAATTATATAAATATATACAAACAAATATATACAAATATATAACTTATAAAATTATGAATACAATTATAAAATATACTACAACTCTTGACCTTGGAGCAGTGCTTGGGACCACAGGAGTAGGTTTTAGGGCCTCCTTAACTGATTCAAACACTCACCTTCACTGCTCCAGCGCAATATAGCAAATTGCGTCAAATTAATGATGCTCTCTACTCTCTTTTAAACATTTCTTTACAACTTGGAGTCTTGGCTGCCTTTGAAAGAACAATGTTGCCATGGCACGCTTGATATGGCAATATCTATATATATATATATATATATATATATATATATATATATATATATATATATATATATATATATATATATATATATATATATATATATATATATATATATATATATATATATATATATATATATATATATATATATATATATATATATAT
>JAATLQ010021086.1:16481-27591 GCA_013421005.1 Heliconius erato x Heliconius himera | reverse complement strand
TTACCTTTTAACGTGAAAAAACGAATTATTGCTCTCAGTTCAGAGGCGGACACGGATGGGGTTGCACTCGACATGTTTACAAGACTGATACGGTCGACCAGGTTATCGGATCACTTCCCTCCAAAAATCAGTGTGGCCACCACATCCTAGCGGAATATCCCGCCAAGTTTCAAATTTTTCCCGCGCTCCGAAGCCGAATTACAAAATAGGGAACCTTACTTTTGGCGAGCCCCTCGTAGCTGAAAAGTATTTTTTAATTCATCTTTCTTTCATCATCATTCTCTTTCTTTCTTCTTTCCTGAAAAAAATATATATCAAGACACAATGGATTTTTTTTTCTACCGAAGATGAGCGATCTTATGCTCATTGGTATGTCCGTTCTTAATTAAACAAATGTACGGAGGAGAAAAGGCCAGTAAGAGCTATCACTATCAATATCTGAATATTTAATTTAACCTTTGTTATTATTTGGATGTTTATTTAACATCGATTTTTTTTATGAATGTATAAATATTATATCTACGATTTATTTTTATGTATGTTATTTATTATGTGTATTTAATACACCACCTACCATCTTTTCTATACAACTCCAATGACCAAAGGTTGTGTGGAAAAGATTGCTTTAACCAGGGGTTTAAAAAATACCACATTATTCATATTTTTAAGTTGAACTTCTGGTTGTTTGTACCAAAATCTATAAATAAATTGTAAAATATAATATTTATTAACATATATAATACATACAATAAAGATTACAAAATTTTTTGTTCATATTATTTAAATTGAGCAATATATTGTTTTTTCTTTGGAAACATGCAAAATGAGATTAAATAATATTATTTTTCACGCATTGCACGGGTTTTTTCTATCATAAATTCTGTAAATTTTATGTGCAATAAAGTATAAATCAGCCTCACGCTGCAGGCAGAGGGAATCTAGTTTTAAAACATTTCATTGTTCTACACTAAACTGACAAGGATAATTAATATAAGTTAAACTGACAAGGATAATATATATATTTTTTTAATTATGCCACTTTTCTAACCGACGACTTTTATTTTCAATGACCACAACATGTTATTGTTCTTGTTCCTGTATGATTTTCTATCTCTCTCACTTTCACTGAACTCGCAAAAATTGAGTAGTACACGGGTGTTCACTACTGTGCATTTATGATCCTCTAGTAACCGGCGTTGCCTGAAACTTCCGTATATACTTACTTACTCTCTAAAAAGAAATGACGAATCCGAACTAATGCACGGGCGCTCGCTCGCATTTGTTTACTTAACTTTACCATATACCGGGGAAATCTGTTTAGTAGAGACGAATGACATGGAATAGATGTTGAATGATGTATTGGAAGAGAGATTAGTGCTGTGGGGATTAAATATATAAGTAAAATATGCGGAATCAGTTTTTCTGATTAAACCCAGAGATATATTACATAATGGCAGGGACTGGCAAAAATACTTATGGAGTAAAAGTGGTAAGAGAGGCAAGACCTTGGTTTACCTGGTGAACCCTTGCAACCATCCCACAGTATCAGTAATACTGAAGACGAACATGAAAAAACCATGAGGAATATACATATTATTGGCTAATAAAATTAAAAATACACGATTTTAGCCATGCTCCACATTATTTCTACGCATACTTCACCATCAACCTACTTTCCGGGGATTTTTTAGAGGCAGTACTTGTTTAGTGGGAGAACTTCAGTTTTCATCAGAGCGAAGAAATGGAAATATTAAGAAATAATAATTCATTTCCTGGAGTGGGGAGCGAACCCACCACCATCGTTACAGTCATACTCTTGTGCCACTGTACCACGACGGCCTCAGTATCCTATTATGTGAAATAAATAAATGGCATACTTGATCCAATATACGACGTTTTATTTTAGTCATTTATAGAGGTAGGATCTTGTCAGTTGACTCAGTATATTACGAAATATGCATACGCTTGCCGTAGTAACGGCGTAGCAAATAATATTCTAATAGCTGCATCTCTATTAAAGGAGTAATCAAGAGTGCAGTCCGAACAGAGATAGCACTGTTTTCGAATTGCTGCTACAGGCTGAACTGTATCTATTAGTGCCACCGTCCACCCCTCATCCCTCATGCAGGTGGGCTGGGGGTGGACGGTGGTGTGAAACCTCGTACCAAAATGCTGCTCGTATTTTATGTTTTCCTAGTAACTGGGTTCGAAAGAGGCCTCTAAGGCCTCGCAAATACTTTTATTATTAGGTCAATGAACTAGCAACGGAAGGGAAATGGCAATCAATACACCTTTAACGTCACGAATCAATAAGTTTGTCTAGACATCAATGACGTCGTAAGTACGACCCACATGTCAGTGTGGGGTGCCGTTATGCACAAGTGTGCATGTAAGTACATGTCGCGTCGCATTTCGTCGTTAAATAGACTCAACAATATATAACATACCTAACCTAAGTTCTATCAATACATTTTAATTTGATTAATTGAGGCCAGTGGCAAAGGTGGGACAGGGGCACAAAATGTGACTGGTTGTAGGTTCAATTGAAATTCGAAGAAATGTAATATTTACTTAAATTATATATATATATATATATATATATATATATATATATATATATATATATATATATATATATATATATATATATGTACATGTAGTTTATTTCATACAAAATGAGTGATTTCGCCCACAAACTTAGATTTGTTATATTTTATAAGCTGTACTTCCAGTTGACCTGTCAGACCTGTTGAGTGTGTAATGGTTAAACTAAAACATTTTGAACATTTTCGCTGATATCAATCAGGTGGAATAACATAGACTATTGTTATATAATTATATATGACTATTATATATTATTTTAAATATGAATTTATTAACCATAACATTATTTATACACATATATAATAATAGTATAAGAATAACTATTGTTACTATAAACAAAAACAAAACATTTTCGTTATTTTTTTAATTAATTAACTTTGTACAAAAAGAGGCCACAGCTGCACAGTGGTACAAGCGCGTGAATGTAAACGCTACAGTTGTGGGTTTGATTCTTACTCGGGAAATGAATTATTATTTAATATTTTAATTTCTTTGCTCTGATAACAAGGCAAGGCGCGGCGTTGAGTTCCGTCACTCACCACACCATACCTCGAAAATTCGGCGGAAAGTGAGAAACGGAGTGTATATACATTACACACTACACTAGGATATCTCTGCCTATACTGCTATATGCGCTATATGCCGGGGTACAAGGGGACTAAAGGGGACGATACTTATTAGTACAATAATATACACATAGATTGCTTTCCAGCACCTATGACTTCCTAGTACATCTACCTGAAAATACTTGCAGAATTAACATAATACACGTACGTAACAAACAAAACGAACTTTCACGTATTTATTGTTTCTGTCCCTGTCTGATTTGCTATCTCTCTCACTCTCTGACAACTCGCGAAAATATTGTAGTACAAGGATGTTTACTACTGTTCCTTTATGATCTCCTAGTAATCTGCGTTACCTTAAACTTCCGTAAATCCGGAATGACGCATCCGAAATGACGGCTCACCTTGTTTGTTTATTTTGTCGATAAATGTAAAACGAAGTAAGTAGGTAGGTGGTAGTAAGTAAGTAAATATAATGTAATGAGTATGTGATAAATGTTTATTTAATTAATAATTTTAACTTTTCTTTAATAGATAATTTAATAATTTTTAGCTCGATCGAAATAATTAATATCTTGGTATTTTAAAATAAGACTAAAGTTGAGTGCATCTACGAAACGATGACGCGTGTAAATTTGCGATCTGCGTAGATGTATGTATGTATATTCATTGTGAGTGACATTTTGGCAACAATTTAAGTATATACACCATGAGATTTGTACAAGAATTGGAGGTCTCGCGCTTTATCTACTGCTTTTTTATCAGGAAATTATGGGGTCGTAAACGACCAGATAAATCTGAGTATACGGTGTGGATTTCAAACTCGATATCTCCAAAACCAAGTGACTTTATAAAGGTTCCTTTTTTCCTTAAAAGATACGGAACCTTAAAAAGACGCCCGCGTCCAGAATACAGAATATATATTAGGTCATTACAAGGACGTCTGTATGATTTGATTTTGGAAAATATTTTATAAAATATTCGCAAGCACAAGGGAAGAAATCAAGTTTAGAGTACCAATCACATTATTGAGTTCGATTTATATCATAATTATTGTTTGATATTATAATGGTAGTATGTAATCTTTTTTATATTTCGGTATGGAAAAAACGGAACCTTTATATCTCGTTCAGGTCTAAGGTCTCTTGAGGCAAAGGAATTTTTATCAAATTTGGCACTAAGTGAGAAGAAAAATACAGAATAAAAATTTAAAATCCAAAAGGTGAAAAATTATAGGTATTTCATAGAAAAAAAACATTACAAATTTATGTATTTTATATTTTCCAATATCCTATAGTAATTAATTGCTTAGAATTATCATTTGGCGAAAAAAAGAGAGTGAGAAAGATATATATATATATATATATATATATATATATATATATATATATATATATATATATATATATATATATATATATATATATTCAAACTTTTAATTGACACATTAGAACATTTTTTAGAAAAGTTCTAAAATCATTCTCTAGTAAATGGACTCTTCTTTGACTAAATTCTTTCTCCTATTATAAAAGATATTCCTGGGAAATTTGATGATTTCTATTACTTTATGTGGGCCCAGTATCGTACTCGAGATATAGTAAAAATAGATTACAACAAACAAAATATAAGGTCATCCGTAGTTAACGTCAACAATGGAATGAATGCATCATTGATTTTTGGCGACGACGTAAGATCTCCAATTTTCCCAAAATTTCCGCAATTAAGTTATAGATTTTACGACTAAATAAATACAAAATCATTAGTGAAGATATTGGTTTTTTTTTCAACGGATTTTAATTAAGCCTGCGGCATTGTTTCCAGGTCGATTCGTCTTGGGTACTTTAAAAAAACGCGTCTATCTGCACCTCGGCGGCGTCACGTCTGTAGCTGTCTGTCCACGGGGTAGTGGCGCTAGTTTGCCTTGTGTTTTTTTTCCTTTAACATATAGCTTGACTTCGTCGTGGGTCAAATCTAGTAATTGAAATTTTACTCCTCTCTGATGTTTTGTTTTCTCTTTTGTGTACCCATCCTGTAGGGAAAAAAATCAGGACCAACCAAGTAACATGGCTTGATTTTCTTTAATTAAATAAAGAAAATTAAAATTAATCATCATCAAAAATATCACAATCAATCAATCATTAATCCAAGCGTTCTTGAGATTTCTTGACAGACAGACGGACGATAAATTGATCTTATAAGGGTTCCTTTTCTTCTTAAAAGGTACGGATCCCTCTAAAATGCAGGTCTCAGCAGCTTGCAGTTTGCATTGAATTTTGGCAAACGTCCTTTGTCATCCATCGTAACACGGAAATAATTCAGATTCGTAAATAATTAATTGAGTAGTTTAAGCGGGTGAAGCTGCAAATAGGTCGCTAATACTAAGTATATCAAGGTTAAATAAGTAACTCCTTTTTAATTTGTATGCGAAATGAGTGGAAAAATTAATAAATTTCTTCTCTCTCTCTTCTTTCTTAAAGATGCAGAACTGCAGCCACTTGTGAAACGATCTACTAGGAATACATGATATAGTAGAATATAAGTATGTTATGCACCAAGTTCGCATACTAATGAAACTTGCACTCGTGTGCGTTTCAGGTACAAAGAGACGAGATCGATGACGTGCGCTAATTGAAAATGAAAGTGCAATCGATCTGCGCGTCCACGTTGTAAAGTGCTTTACAAAACAAAACTGCGCTTTCATTTGAAGTGATAAAAATAGAAAGAAAGATAAAATTACTCTGTATACATATAATAAAGAAAGTATGTATTAAAAGGTTAACAAATGGTATAAATAAATAAATATATTCCACTACAATTCCTACTACTAAGGCGTCAAATGATCGTTTTCATTTCATTGCTACTGATGATACTTTTTTTAGATTCAAGCTAAAAAAAATATCATCAGTAGCAATGATGCGATTCATCGGTGCGGGATGCCCGCACATAGCGGGTAGACAACGGGGAACCTAGAGTTAAGATACTCTGTTCCCAACTTTCAGACGAAATTTTGATGCGTTGCGTGTTAAGAGGCGGAACTCAACGCCATATTTTACCTTGGTAACAGAGCGAAAAAATAAAAATATTATTAAAAAATAATTAATTCCTCCAGGTCTTACTTTGGAATCGAACCCATAACCGTCACGTTTACAGTCACACACTTATTCTCTTGTACCACGACGGCCATAATAATACTAAAATAATGTTTTGAAAAGATGATTGAACTTACTTATAACAAATGTTGAGCTTATTTAGCGATATGTACGTATATGTAGGTCGTACTTACGACGTCATTGATGTCTAGACAAACACAAACTTATTGATTCGTGACGTGAAAGTTGTTGTATTGATTGCCATTTCCCGTCCGTTGCTTAGTAGTCCATTGACCTAATAATAAAAGTTTGCGAGGCCTTAGAGGCCTCTTTCGAACCAATTTACTAGGAGAACATAAAGTACGAGCAGCACTTTGGTGCGAGGTTTCACACCACCGTCCACCTCCAACCCACCTGCATGAGGGGTGGACGGTGGCACTAACAGATACAGTTCAGCCTGTAGCAGCAATTCGAAAACAGTGCTATCTCTGTTCGAACTGCACTCTTGATTACTCCTTTAATAGAGATGCAGCTATTAGAAGAATATTATTTGCTATGCCGTTGCTACTTACTACTTTTACAAGCAGGCCCGTCATTTCGGTTGCGATCATTCCTTCTATACGGAAGTATACGGTAGCGCAGGCTACTAGGAGATCATAAATGGACAGTAGTAAACATTCTTTTACTACTGCATTTTTTTTATAAATTGAAAGTAGGTGAGCGAGCTAGCTCATCTGACAGGGACAGAAGAAACAATAACAATCAATCTGCTTTTCTTGAAGAAAGTAAGTAAGAAAGAGTGTTTTTTTTGTTAGTTTCATTGTTAAATTCTGTAACTATTTTCATTTAGATGTACTAGGAACACATAGATGTCGGAAAGCAATCTATCTATACTTTTTTGTATTAAGTAAATTAGTAATAAAAAATATTAGTAAAGATTGTTTAATATGTACTGTATTTTCATTTTATTTGAATAAGTTATTATTTAATTAACAATTATAACAGCACATGCAAAGAAAGTATTTTTTTAGGGAGCTTCTTGATTCTTATACCATTCCTAACTAACTACAAACAATCTTATAATAGCTAGCGAATTATTTCCCTATTAGTGAAAAAGTCTTCAAAATAGATTTTGTAATGTTTCAGTTTATGGATTAAACAAAAATCAATTACGATTACGAATTACGAAGTCCGGGCCTTATAATAATATAAAATATAAAACGGTCAAGTATGATTCGGTCTGGCCCAGCGTTTCGTACAAATTTTAAGATTTTAGGTCAACGAGAAGTTATTAAAAAAAGTTGACAAACAATTATTAGTTTGTATTGTTAGCTTTTATCTGTAATATAAATATAAATTTCCACTTTTCGAATATTTTTTGTTTATGCAAGTTTACACTTCTTGCCAAATTGCATAATCGTAGGTTCTGGACTTGATTAACTTACTATGTTCTAAGTTTCTACTTTACACTAACCTGTAATATAATAAATAATATTATACTAATTTTAATGACTATACAATAAAAAATATATTTGAGTGTATTTCAGAAAAAATTACCCTAGCAAAATTAGACTGTCCCACAACTTTAAGCACTTTTATTTCTAATTTATTATATGGATCATATGGAAATGAAATTTTATATGGTTAAAGAAAATGTTTTAATGTTGACTTAAATTAAAAAGTACCATAAAAAGCGAATAACTATATTTATATTTAAAAGAAAACAAAATACGAGGCAAAGATTTCGACTGTCCCACGGTGCTCTTGCCGATTTCAAATACGTCTTACTTGTAATATATTAGACTTTCAATATGTTTTAGTGTTTAAACATTAACAAATATTTTTTAAGTATTTTTTCAGTTCTTATGTGATAAATTTACAGTAATTTTAAATAATATCACTATTTTAATCTTGTCCTACGAAAACTATAGTACCGGAAAATCCTAATTAGTAACGGTGAATTTGATAACTTACACAAGTAAAATCTACTAATTAGTAGATTTTACTTGTGTAAGTTATCAAATTCACTTACTCACAGTACTTTTTTTGTCTTCCTGGCACCACTGTAATCGTATTTGTAAAATCGCCAATATTATACTAAAATTAGTTTTGACAAAAACTGTGACGGAAGTTTCTGAGTCTTCGGGGTGCAGAAAAAGTTTTCCGTGTAGTGACGACGTTTTAAATTTTAATTAGTAGTAATTCAATAAAAATCTAACCTATATTAGACTACTACAGCTAAAAACACGATAATTTAATTAAATGCTAATTATTTTTAACTTGAAAAGTTTTTTGGGACGATAACGTCACTTCCTTTGCGTTACGTGACATATTACCGGAACAAAACTGTGACTAATAGGAATGGTAAAGCTTAGTGCACAATGAAATATTTAAAAAAAATAATTTATTATTCATGTTGATACTTGGAGTTGATACTTACGGAGAGATCAAAAGTATAATTTATATAATTTAAAATTAATTTGCGCAGCCATAAGGAATGTCAAGTGGAATGTCAAGTAAATATTCATAACACACATTCATTCATTTTAATATTCGTGACATGAGAGATAAAGCCTTAGTTGCTTTGATGATGGCGAAACGTCAGCATAGCTCCACACATTGCAGTTCTCACACATTGCGAGAGAACGAATGATGAAAGAATGGCAAAAAATTGAAAAAGGAAGAGCAGCAGTTGGTAAGACAGGTGAAAACTTCGGTTGGCCTACGTAAACACATCATCGATGATACTGGAAAAAGGTCACGTAAAAAGCATGAAGATCCCCTGGAGAGCATATGTGAAGAGGGTGATATCAGTGGACAAGGTAAAAGATGTAAAAAATATTTTTTTGTTCTTTCTGATTTTATTCTCAAACGGACAGTGTGGATATAGCTTAAATTTTCCTTTTCATCACGAAGGTTTCAAATTAGTCACAGACATACAGAATAGCACAAAATTGAGTTTTTTAATATTTATTTAGCATTTCATAGTGTTTATTTTGTGATTATTAATATTTTGTTGTTGCCAAGAATTGCTCACGTTGAATATTTTTTTTATTTTGTAATGCGTTTAATCAGCAATGAGTACTTTTCTATTGTGAATAGTCCAAGAAGTGACGAACAAGATTTTATTTCGCTAATTATTTTGTAGTGTGATAAAATTAAGTTACTTTTTCATTGTTTTGGGAAAGAATACAAACACATTTGTTAGATAATAGAAATTGATTTTGTTTTAACACCTGCTTTTGTTAGTTCTGATAGATAGTCTGTGACGTAAAGGAATACTTTTCGCCATATGTTGAAAGAAAACTTGAATTTTTTTTATATTTATGGTATAATTTCAATTTTAATAGTATATATAGCTAGTAAATAATATACTCTTTAATATCAGTGAATAAGAATAAGAAATATTATTTTGGCATATCAATTTTATGATATGCCAAAATAATATTTCTTATTCGTCACAGGGTCATTTTTTCTGAAATACACAGATTTCAAAATTAAATCACAATATTAATATTTAACAGTACTAAATTAATATTTAACAGTAATAATTTACAAGCAACTTTTGTTCAGGAAACAATTGCTCGCCCTTTTTACATTGATTCTTCGAAGGAAGTAGTTTTTTTTCCATCTGAAAATCATCTTTGTACGCATAATCATTTTGTAGACGCTTCAAATTATTAATCACATTTTAAAATATCTTCAATCAATATATTATTTTTGAGCAAAACAATTAATAAATTATGAATTAAATTAATAAAACAAGTAATAATAAATTATGAATTAAAAAGTGATTTATTTTTATTTTAAATTAAAAGTAAAAAATATTAATTAATATTATTATTCATAATTATTATTTTTAAGTTATTAATTTAAATAAACATAACAGAAATACCACCAACATGCCCATCGTCATTCCGGAATGCGTCATTCCGGAAGTTAAGGTAACGCTGGTTACTAGGAGAACATAAATACACAATGGTAAACATCCCTGTACTACAGTATTTTTGCGAGTAGAGAGCGAGTGAGAAAGGTAGCAAATCCGACAGGAACTCAAGCAATAACAGCCTGCGCTTATTGAAAGTAAAAGTGCAAAAGTACTACTACTACTACTACGGGCTTGTCATTCGTTGCTTGGTTCGGTTGTTTAAATTCTGCATCTATTTTGGTACAGATGTACTAGGAACACATGGCTGTTAAAAAGGAATCTGTGTATTTAATAAGTTTACTAACACTACTTATAGTTTAATTACTACTACTAATAAAAACTAATAAGACATAAGACATTTGTAATTTAAGAAAAAAATTGAGACATTGCTTAATGGAGTGATGAAAATCAATAGCACTTTGTCTTGCCAGAGCAAAAAGCTATAATAATTTATTTTATAGCCCCCGCCCGCCCCCAAGTGGCGATCAAAGTCCCTATAAATTTTGCGTTTACAGTCAAGTCCTCTTCCACTGTGCCAGATGGATGGCCTCTTGTACCGACTTATATTCGAGGCCATCTTGGGCGTAGTGTGGTGGTCTGTAGTGGTCTATTGTTATTTTTTCAGCTTTACGCTCTATCGCATATACAATACATAAAGCAGGGAACACAGTGTTAATTTTTTTTTTTCCCCCTTGTCACTTAGTCTCGTTGTCTATTAAATATTCGTAATGTTTACACCTGTACGCTTGTGCCTCTACGCTACGATAGGCGTCAAATCTTTGTCCAAAGTTTTAACCGAAACAGTTTTTTTTTATATTTTTAAATATATATTTTTTATTTTAATATATATATATATATATATATATATATATATATATATATATATATATATATATATATATATATATATATATATATATTTT
>JAATLQ010021086.1:0-14920 GCA_013421005.1 Heliconius erato x Heliconius himera | reverse complement strand
ATATATATATATATATATATATATATATATATATATATATATATATATATATATATATATATATATATATATATATATATATATATATATATATATATATATATATATATATATATATATATATATATATATATATATATATATATATATATATATATATAAAAAATCTGCCAAAGTGAAACTAACCAAATTTAAAGCGCTCTACGAACTCAGCTACCAGGAGAGCAGAGCATAAAATAATACAGCACAATGAATTTTGAAGAACAGTTGCAATCATTTCAGAAAATTCGCGAACCTTTCTACTAGGATTGCATAAAAAAGGAAGAACTACAATTACACACACTAGTAACTACGTTTCAAACCAGCGTAAATTCTCTTTCCAACATCACAGTAGCTTTAATAGCTTTAACTGATTTGTTGGTGTCGTTTCGTTTTGTATTGCACTGTCTACCATTAGCTGTGTAGAGATGCAGTTTCATAATAAATTTTGATATTCGTTACTCTATGGCTACGTGGCGATTTCTGATATTCATCTCACTCTGCCTTACTACTTGAATATTGTATGTACAATATAATGTTAGGGACCGAACTTTCATTTTCATTAATAAAATTAAGTAAAATTTATAAAATTTGTATAATATATTTGTATAATAATTGAATAAGAAATTATTAATTGTTTATTTGACAATGATTAAGACATTGAGACTGAGATTTACTCGTATTTATTAATAAGACAAAAGAGGTGTGTCGTTATCGTCTGGGCGTGACTTCAAAACTATACGCCTGTTTCAATGGGCTTTGCGGTGATGGTGATGTATCAAAATACGTAATATTATCTGTATACAAATAGTTTTACATATAATAATTCACTAATAATAATTCACTAAGCTCAGGGTCTGACTAGCGCAACCATTGTAGTGGTAAATCCCAAATCTATTAGGCTGCAACTGCATGATAGCGTTTCTAACGCCGTCGTAGCAATATCTCGACCGATAGCTGCACGTACTATAGCGAAGGCAAAGATGACACAGTCAAAATGTTAATTCGGAACGCGACGATAAAACAACGCAATGTGGAATATAATTGAAAGATAGGTTTGAAAGATAAGAACGCAGCAGTCACCTCTTCCACCATAGCGGTCATGCCCTTATCCTAGTGCAAAACTTCGCACAACCAAATAAATTATTATAATAGCTTAGTATGTACTTATAATAACTCTAAAACTAAAAAAAAACTAAAATAAATATATTTAAGTAATATACAGCATTGTGTAAAATTGTTAAATATAAAATTACAGTAATATGAGATTATATATGATAAAAAAAATAGATATAATAAATAATAAAATAAAAAAAGGCCATGGAACAAGTGTTTGTTTGTAGTGCTGAACTAAATAATAATAAAAAAACATATTAGGTCATCTAACTGAAAATTAAGCAAAACACACAGGAAAATTTAATATAGCTTATTTTTATGCGGCATTTTTTTATTTTCTCTGAGACCCTATACAGCAATTAATTACTAGGAGCAAAATTTTCTCCTTCTTCTCGGCAGCAACGATGCGGCCTTTGGCGAACTCTATTACCAAGAGAGCATAAAATGAACGAAGCGTAGCGTTTTCGAGCGTACTATGAATTTATTTATTGAACGAATGAAGCCTCGGCCGCGGTGATGAGGCCCTTTGCGAACTTTTTCACCACGAATACTTAGTTGGTTCACTTTTATAAGTAAACCAACTTTCTTATTTCATTTATAGAAATACTCTAATGTGTAATAAATATGACTTCCTTTACATATACTTAGTATAAGAGTTTAAGCTATAACTGAAATTTGTAAATAGCTTTGTTTTGCTTTTTTTTGTGCTTTACTTTGTGTTTCTTTGTGATCTGTTTATTTTCTATATTAAAAATTAAACAATAATAATCATTATTGATGTCAATTACCACTCGGTAAATAAAATAATATATGTGCAAAGTAATATTGTATAAGGTTTATTTACTGTATGAAACCCTATGTGGTACTTAGTATGCTTGTTAGCATATAATTTATTGATTTAAAATATTTTTGTATATTATTTTAGAAAAATTCTTTCACTGTGCAGACTTTAAACATGACAAGGTTTTATTATACTTCCCTCCTTTGCAATATTTTTATGAAAAATGCTTCAAAAAATTTCTTCTTCACGTATTAATAAAAGTATTAGATAATGTAACCAGTCGTAGAAGTTAGTCACAGAGTAGCTAAATAAGTAATAGTTGGTTAATTGAAGCATTAAAGCTAATATTGTTATTTCTGTAGTTTTTTGTGCTATATATTAGAAATTATGAAACAAGATCATTAATTATTCAAGTTAGTTTTATTAATAGTATTTATTTAAATCTAGAGTCATACATCGGCACGGAAAGATCATAGAACACGGATGCTGAACATTTTACACTAAAACGTAACGTTTTGTGCATCGCTCGGGCTATATTCGATCATAAAGGTTTGAGGGAAGCTTTGTTTTGTTTATATATCAAGTCCAAATGCGGACTGACTGGCTCCTTTCCAAACGTGCCACTAAGAGAGCATACAAAATAAGAGTTTCACTCTAGGGTTCTAAAATATCTACTTAATACTATAATTTTATTTTTATTTAGTTTCAAACTGTATCCCACATATAGAAACCTGGGATAATAAAGTTAAGGATACGCCGTTCCCATTAAACAGACACTTCTGATCCCCACTTTCCACTGCATTCCCGAAGCATTAGATATTGAGTGGCCTTGATTGAGTGAGCGCGTTATTTTATTTTCTTATTCCGTTTGTTAAAATTTTGGCCGTGGCTAGTTCTAAAATTTGTTGTTTACCTGTTACTGCCATTATTTTTTTTAAGTTCAGCAGTTGAGATGCTGTATATCAATACATATTCCAAAACTGCAAATATAATTGTCATATAGACAAATACTAAAAAATAAAGTTTTTGCTGGCCATAATAAATTTCGGCTTACTGAAAATCTACACAATGAATATTGAACACGTTTTATAAAGAAGAATTTTAAAAATAATATATTAGTGTATATTGACAATCGAGAAATATTTTTTTATAATAGCATATAATATAGAAATACAATCAATACATTCTTTGACTATTGCAACATAAAACAGCTAAAGGAGAGTTCTATCTAGCATTGTTGTGTATGATTAATAAAAATTATTTAAGTAATTTAATAATTAATTAAACAGTAAAAAATGCAAGATGAGATTCTTGGGCATCCAAAAGATAAAAAAAAAATTTTAGCTAATTTTTATCATATATCGAACGAAGCAAACAACCACTACTACTTCTTACTAACTAGATTTTTTATTTAGTCTACCCATTTCTTTTTTGAGCTTCTTTGCTACCTCAGCTACCAGGAGAATAGAAATTATAAAATAGTCAAATAGCTTCCACGTGCATAGTTCGAGGCATCGGCCACTGCGATGAACCCTTGATACCAGGAGAGCATAAAGTAAATGAAACTTTTTCAATGTATATTGATTTGAGGCCCGGCCACGTTGTATAGAGGCCCTTTTCGAACTGTATCGCTAGGAGAGCATAATATAGCAAGAGCCACGATTACTCACACTAGTATATAGTACTCACACATACCTATATTATCATTGTTGTGTTGTCCTGTTGTGTTGCACTTTCGTCCATTCCGTACGGAGATGTAGTTATGAATGAATGTTGATATCTACTATATCCTAAGTAAAAATTTCTGATATTTATTTCTTTTATTAGCTCCACACTAGACGGATATACACACGGGTTGACGGGTAAGCAGAAGGAACCTGTTGTAAAGACATTCAGTTCCCCATTTTCTGCCGAATTCTCGACGCAATGCGTGTTGAGTGGCAAATCCAACGGAGGCGCATTACCTCGACACCAGAGCGAAGAAATGAAAATATTAAATATTTAATTACCTGTGGAAATCGAACCCACAATCTGTCACGTTTACAGCGCCCCCTGTGCCATGACTGACCTCCATTACTATAGTACTATTTAAATTAAGTACTGCAGGTCCTATAGTTATAATATATACAGTCCCAGGACAAGATATATTTAGTAACGATAAAAAAGGTGTGTCATTATCATGTAGGCGTGGTTTAGAAATTTAGAATTGTTTAGAAAATGGCGGCGTCTTTTACAGATCGGAGAGTTTTTGCTGTATTTTCGTGGATCATATCGGGTTAACTCACTGGTAAAAGTAAGTAAGTTCCCCTTCGTAAGGTTTATTTGTCTTGGGCACAATCAGTCTGCCTAAATTGCCTTCCCCAGTGTCAAAAATCTAAAGAATTATTATTTGGATTTTTCATATTAGTAAAAAGGTTATGCGTTTATCGTTGTTTAAATAAATTTTACTATGAAATATAATAAATGTTATTTTATGCTTTTGTGATCCAATTTACACAATTTATGTACAGTTATAGTCATAGTTTTCAACGTGAAACCGTCCAACGTATCAACAAAACAAATTATAACAAGCTGTACGATAAGAACGCTTGGACGGTTTCCAAGAGGCGCGGGTTCAAATTTTTATATGTTTTCTAAAAATTGATAAATGTATAATGAATATGCATATATGTCAGCACAAATGATAATATATTTGGGAGATTAGTTATCTTAAAAAATGTATGATGATGACAAGAGTGACTTTGTGCGCTCATTTCATCCCGATATTCATATGTTTCGTCAGTTTTTCTTCTTATTGATATTTTCCCAGGTATTTAACGTAGCACTTCGAGCACTTAATTTCATACCATTTTTTATAAAATACTTGAAATATTTGGAATTTGACGGAAAGTGGGGAACAAAGCGTGTGCAATAATACAACAAAAAGTAAGGTAACGCCACCTAGTAGTGTACGTGAAAACGTTTATTATCATAGTGACTTTTATATTCTAGACATTAGTCGTAGCGCCTCTACGTCTTTTCCCAGCTTTTTTAAAATTATTAGATTTCATTTTATTTTGTTTTTTTTTTCATTCTATTTATGTGGCTTATAACTATAGATCTCTCTAAGTAATAACTCTTAAGTGAGTCTATGGTTTTTGGATTTGGATTGCTATTTTCTACTCATTTATATTAATATCAATTTACCTTAGTATCTACGATACAAATATAATACTTTTACAATACAATATTTACAATAAATACAATTAGACTATTTTTCAATGTTTCATTTATAGTTTTTCTTCTTTTTTTGTTAATTCCACCAAAACAAAAAAAAGACTGGAATATTATTATTACACTATTGATATAGCTTTAATTAGTTTTTTTTTCTTTTGCTTTTTGTAAATCTAACACACATTATTACATATTCAGAAATCATTTCTTTCGATTACGTAAAGTATAACAACGTTTGTTATAATTTTAAATTATAATGTTTATAAAATAATTTCAGCTGAAAACTGGTATCGAGCTCCTTAATTGAATACAATTATATATAATCAACGACTTGAATAAAAACATCGTTAGTTTCTAAATCACTTGTGATACAAATTTAAATATGATAAATTTAACTATGTATATGCTATAATTTCGATACATATCTAGATATATCCATTATTAATTTAAGTTGGATTTGTTCTCACCATTTTCATTTTATATTTAGATGTAAATCTTGATAAGGTTATTATGTCCAATTTTTTATAGTAAATTTTTAGAATAGTCAATAGTAATAGGCTCTTGAGATATTTTGGTCTCGACTGATCACTTTATAAGTATCATCTGAAACCACTATATAACTTTAAAATCTCAAAAGAATCAATCAAACCACATTGATTGATTCCACGTATGCTAAGGCAGAATTTTTTTTTAGTTATTGCTAAATTCATTTATATTATGTCGTTTTCAATTGTGAAATTATATCTTATTTATTATATTAAAAAAACAAGAATTTTTTTAATATAATAAATAGTTAACAATTATTTATCAATTATTTAATTAACTTATAATAATAAGTTATGAAAACTAACTAATAATTTAATTAATTAATACTGTACAAACCTTTATAACAAATTGTAACCTACAAAAGTTTATAATTAATTATTAATAAATAAACTTTTGTAGGTTACAACAAATATGTATGTATATGTTGTACTTTGTTTGATCAAAGATGAAGCGACGCATAGGTATCTAACGAAAGGATCTACCAGGAAACCAGAGAACAGTAGAAACGTGGCTAGTCCTCACACATGTGCAATTCTCGTTAGTGCTTACGTATGCGTTTCATCGGAATTGCAATATAAATTATACGATCTTTAACTCCGCCCTTTATACCTGATGCACCTACCATACCATATTATATGTAGCTAACTCTTTACTCACTTACAGACTCTCATAAAGTGGGGAACGGAATTTCTTAACACTATGTTCCCTCTGAGTACCCTTCTGTGTGCGGGATACAGCCTGAAGCTGATTTTTTTTTAATAAAAGTAAAAGGCATCACATGTGAATTACAATATATGTCTAGTACGTAACAAATAAAAAGAACATAAATGAACAAGTGACATCACAATATAGCAAATGCTTAAAATAGCATTTATATAAAATTAAAATTTTAATATAAATAATAATTGAATCTACCTCATATCATCTGAAACCTATATTTAAATAATCTTACAACTTTTACCTAATCTGAAGTTTCTTATACTTTTTATATAACCAATACACGTTTATACAACCACCAATTAAATATATAAAAAAGTAATGAATAGATAGATATTGTTAGAATCTATTTTTTTAATATGGAGAAAAGTTTGAAGTTGAAATGACCTGTGGCCTATCCGCGACGCGGCGGTACTATCACGCGACGCAATGTCATCCTACCAGCATTTACTATTTATTATCGCTTAACATAAAATTACCCGCGTTAAGATTTTTTTTAAATATTAAAACTTTACAAAATAAACGTATTTTAACACCATAAATAAATTATACGTTCCCACACCCAATTTTTTTTGTATTCGATTTCTTAAAAATGTAATAAATAAAATAAAGTTGGCACAATCGCTTTGTGTTCGATTTCTTAAAAATGTAAGATAAAGTTGGCACTATCGCTGTACAAGACTGAAAAAATGTATCTGACGTTGCAGTAGAAAATGAAAAAGAATTGTTAAGACAACGCTGTTCTTGATAATATTGAGAACCTCAAAAGACATAATAGACGACTGTAAAAATTATGAGGATATAATTTTTTTTTAATTGGCTTTTTTAATTGATTTCTAAAAAGGTTTCCTCATTCGTTTGTAATCTTCTCACATAAATGCAAAACTCAGCCTAAGCCTCGTCAAGAGTACTCTTACTTTCTTATTTACTCATTCTTGTACTGTTTGTTGTATTTTAAAATGTAAGGTACATTTTTTATAAGGAGATAATTAATAAAAATCTAACTAAACGCAGTATTGATATAAAAAAAGATTTTTTTTTGTTTTAAAAGAAGAAAGAAAGTAGTAAAAGAAGAGTGAAAAGAAAATTTTATAAGATTTAAAAGTAAATAAAAAAATATTTATTGTTTTTTTTTAAGCGGCAGATAGCTGTGTACAGAAACCTTTTACCAGGAGAACATAAATTAGTAACACGTTAATTTTCTCACACATTTGCAACTCATACTGGTATGCGTTTCATCAGTGCAGTTTTCATGGAAATCTGAACCAATGAGTTGTGGCTCCACCCCTACAGACTTGACACACCCCTTTCACCCATACTAAACGCAGTTCAGGGATTTCGCCGATAGCTATTACAAGAATATCGATTTATTTAAATTTAAAAAAAGTCCTTGTGTCCTGTCCTGTCCTACATTCTATTTTATAGTAGCGAGTTAGGCAACAGATAAATTGGCTCAGTCTTTACGAAATTTCTGTGACCGATATTTTATTTAAGATGAAAAGTTGAATGAACATAATTCCCTTAGTAAGTTTACAGTAGATAAATACGGAATTGCATTGGTACTTCTCTTTCGATTATGTGATCCTGGTATACATGCATCGTAATAGTTTCACTTCTTCATCGACTTCAAGGACGATTTTTCCGTACAATGATTACAATGTTTATTGAGTTAAATAACACAAAAAATAAAGAGCGATTTCCAATATTTTTAGTACATATACATAAATAACTAATTATTAATAAAAATACGTTTATTTTGTAACTTTTAGCGTATTTATTAATTACGATGACGACATACTTTCGGTACTTTTAATTTACGAAGCCGAAATATTGTTGTTGTTGTTGTTATTTTGGAAATAGTAAATATTTAAATAATGGATGGAAATCTTAAACCGCACTCTAATTCTAGGGAGACAAACAAGTTTTAAATATGTCGGCTCATTTGTAACAACGCACTGTCACACAACACACCATATCACCATATATCATCATTGTGATTTAAAGGGTTCACTGTTGAAAATTTTAATTTAAATGAATTTTAATTTTAAAGAACAAAATCAATAAAATAACCCAAAATGAATTGAATATCTAAGTAACGTCTTTCCTTTAAATTTAATTTAATTGGCGGCGTAGCAATGCGCATTGGGTACAGCTAGTAAATATGTAAATAGAATAATAGAATAAATAAATATATAAATAGAAAAATAGAATAATAGAAATAGAATGAATCAAAAGGTTCATTCAATTCAGGCTCCTCGCAGTAGTATTTGTAGTGATAGTAGTATAAGTAGTTATATGTGGACCTTATTTTTACCAAAGGAGAGTACTATTTCTTTGAATTTAGAATTTGAAAAATTAGTAATTAACATTTTCATGAAAATATTTTTATTTTATTTTAATGTGATTAAATAAATATTTATGCATAATTAAATAAATATAAATGCAAATTTATGCATAGGTATCCACAGTTCTAAAAAAATGCTTTTTATAGATAGCGACTATTATAGTGATGTCCAATTCAAATGTTTTTTTACCTTTCACTAATAAACATCAAGTTTAAGAAAATACATTTATTTACATTAATTGTCCTAAATATTTTCATCTAAGCCCAAGTTAAAAAAAAACTAGTTACATTGAAGCAGTTTTGTTAAATAATTACATTTTATTATAAATTTCTTTTTTACAATGTATAAACAAACGCAAAGTAAAAGTACTATAAAACCTTAAATATTTTTATGCAGATGTGCAGGGTCACTCTTCCATAATATGTACTCCTGGTGCAGTTGCATCGTAGATGCGGCTTCCGCATCCAACAATGCTTTGTTGCCTGCCTTATTTATTTTTTATGCGTCCAAAAAAACAAGGTCGTTAGTTAATTTCGATAATTAATTAATATCATGAAAAAATATTAATTTTCAATATTATTTTTCATTTAACCCATCGAAATGTATGTCTCTCAATGAATCAAAATGTCACTCACTCACTGAAAGGATCTTAAACAAAAAAATCTATTTTTTTTATTTTACGTATTATTTATTACTTACTATTAATAAAATAAAACCTACAGCTATATTAATATAAAAAAAACTATTAAAAATATATAAAACTTATTCGAAGTGGTTTTCATTAATAAGTCCTTTAAGCGTCGAGACTAGACTAAAAAAATTGACGTATATAATAAGCCTAAGAATTCGAGTCCGATTTAAATATATTACTGGATTTGCTACTTCTTCGACTGCAGTTTTATAGATACCACTTCTTGAAAAATTATTATTTAGTTTCCATATTTCGTTCGTATTCTTTATTTATTAATAAATAATTATTTCATGTGTCTCATTGCATTTCTTGCTGCTGCGTTCGCCCTTCATCTCCAAGAAAATATCAAAATATCCTCCCTTAGTTAGGCGACGAGAGAAAGCAAACCACTCTGGATTGCTTCTGATTGTTTGTTTTTTTTTTATCTTTTTTTTTCTTTTTCTCTTTTTTTAGCGGCATCTATCTGTTAGATGAAATATTTTACTAGGAGAACATAAACTAGTAACAACACGTTGATTTTCCCACACACTTGCTATACATACATACTTACATAAATATGCGCTTCTGCAAAGCAGTTTCCGTCGAAGGATGAACCAGTAAATAGTTTGACTCCACCCCTTCAGATTTGACACACCCCTTTCATATATACTAAACATATTTCATGGACTCGGTCAAGAATTGTTAACAAAGGAATATCCAATTTCAGCGTTGGAGAAAGTGGAAAGTGGAGAACGGAGACCTATCTAGCTTTGTTTAATAACAAAACTATTAAATAAAATATTAGATTCTAGTAATGATCTTATTTTTATTTGCAAATATTAAATAACACGGATAGAATAATAAATAAAAATCTTATCATTTCATCTAATTTGTGAAGTTTTATTGCAGACAAATTAATAACATGAACACATGAGAAAACAGAAGAGTGGATATTTTCCTGCAAATACAAAAGATGAACATACATACATATTAGGTATATATAATATAAATTATTTTTAAGACAAAAAGTTACGAACCATTATTAGTGGATGTGGAGGTAATTTTTCTAACACCTCTATTTGTTTCACCTGTATTTTCTTGTGATTAATATTTTACGTGAGACGAGAATTAAATGGACATAAGCTCTCATTGGGTTTATAGTAGATAATACAGAATTGCATAGATACCTCTCTTTCTAGTATGCAGTCCTGGTATACGTGCATCGTAATAGTTTCAACGGTGCGCGAATATAAAAAAAAAATATATATAAATAAGAATTTTGTTGTTAAGCAATGTATAGAAAATAACCGGTAAAATTCCCCCACTTTTTGCCGAATTTTGGAGGCATTGCGTGTTGAGTGGCAGAACTCAACGCCGCGCTTAACCTCGACACCAGAGCGAAGAAATGGAAATATAAATTTAAGTAAATATTTCATCTCCTCGAGTGGGGATCGAACCCACAACCAGTCGGTTTTACAGTCACCACACTTTGTGCCGATGCGCTACGACTGGCCTCAAAAAATAAAAAAAAAAACTTTTTAATTAATTAATTAATTTACTTGTACGTACGTATCACACATTGGATTTTAATTTAACTTTTTTGGTGTCATATATTTTATTAATACTGCTATTTGTTTTGTATATAAATAATCCATTGCATTATTAAAAAGTATATTTCATTCCTACATTTTGCACTCTCCTTAATTTTTTAACCTACAAAACAAAATAAAATAATAAATAACAAAATAAACTGTGAAAATACTAAGCTAGCTTTAATTAAAAGTGTGCTCAACGTAACGAATAAAATAATATTTTGTATCAGAAGTAGGTATAAGTACAGCTCCCGAGGCTTAAGGCTGAGCTTTACATTAGTGTGAGTAGTGTAACACAAATAGAGTAGGTGTGCGCTTGTCCCGCTACGTTCAAATTTTTATACGTTTTTTAAATAAGTAATTAATTTCTTACTCAAACAAGACAACAGACGAGTGTTATGACAAATTATGACGATGCAAGTCCAATGTTTATTTCTATTTTTTTATTGAAAACTAATAATAAACTTTATTTTTAAAAGCATTAATTCTGGCTAATTTTATTATTTTGGTTATCATCACTCACAAAAATGAAACGCTCAGCTTACGCCTCGCGTACTGTGTACTCACTGCGGGCTTGTTAGGTGACTCTTCTCTAATTATACATCCCTGGTACGATTGCGTCGAAGGTGCGGCTTCCGCATGGTTCCTTTAATCAGGAAACTCCTCATGTTTGAAAAAATCCACCTTTTTAATTAGAGAGAAAGAGGGAGAGAGAGAAAGAGAGATATAGAGAAATAAAATGTATTATTTATTAATAAAAATTACTTTTTGTGACAAATTATGTGAATTTTTAGTTTTTTTCTATCTTAAATAAAAATCTCGAACATAATAAATAATAAATAATATTATACAAAAAGAGTGTCGTCAGTAAGAAAGAGATATATGACTTTAATTTAATGTCATTATTAGTAACTTTCAGATATGGTTGTAGAATTGAATAAATAGTCAATTCTGACAAATTTATTTAAAGAGAATAATAATAATAAAAGATGATGATCGAGATGATGCTTAGACGAACTAGTCCATATTTTACATACAAGCTGTTGATTTAGTCAGTTAGAAGACGTTGCTTAATACCACCCGTATTTAATTTATTGCATAAATTATGCATATTTATTTTTTTGTTAACAAATAAAAATATTAACTATTAATTAAAATGACATTTAAATAAAATGAGTTAATTAAAAATACATATTAAAAAAATGCAATTAACTTATAAATAAAAATATTTTTATAATTTTAGATTTTTTTTTGTTTTCTTATATTTTTTTGTTTTGAATTCTGTTTGCCGAAACGTTTTACTAGGAGAACATAAAATAGTAGCACGTTAATTTCCTCACACACCTGCATGCATCTCACACTTGTATGCGTTTCAGCAATGCAATTTTCATCGGAGCCATCGAACTAACGACTTGTGGCTCCACCCCTCCAGATTAGACACACCCCTTTCATTCACACTGACGATACTCCATGAAATTTGCCAATAATTTTTATTAGGGCACCGTTTTATTTCAATTCATAAGGTCTTGTATACTTTTCTTGGAAAATTCTTCATCTGATTTGTAGAAAAAATTGAGAACTGCAGATATATGTTTTTTCATAATGTTTATGGAATTTCGGTGGTTGATATTTAAAATAAGGTATAAAGCTGAATGGACGTATACTCTTACTAAGTTTATAGTCAATGTCACAGAACTGCATAGACACTTCTCTCTCGACTATGCGGTCCTGGTATACATGCATCGTTTTAGTTTCTTAGCTTCCCTCCCTTTCCCTCCCCTCCTAATAAATATAAATAATAATAAAAAAGAATTCTATAATAATAGTCCATTGAAATGTTATTTTTTTTAATGCGACGCAATATCAACCTACAGCTTACAGGTACAACATGGGCTAACTTAAATTTATCAAAATTTAAAAAAAAATAGCAAAGCAATTTTGTTTCTGTCGTTTATTACTAGTATTCACTAACTTCAAACAGATGTAAACTCCAGATAAATTAGTGAATATGATATAATTTATAGCGGAAATCGTTCAAATGTCATTTGTTCATTTTATTCTGAAACGACCATAAAAAGAGTTAGTTAAGAATAAGAAAAACGTAACCCTAAATGTAACTTTCTAAAGGATTATATTAATTTAACTATTTAAAAATTATATCGAAAGAAAAGGAAGTTAAAATTTGTTTAATCAAGACATAAAGAAAATATTGATAAATGAAATTATAGATTGCATTCTCATCCACACAAAAGACTGATAAAGCAGAGAGAAATAAGTCCCTTAAGATATTGTCATAGTATTAATATATAGAAAATATTGTTATAGTATACTTATACGAGACTAAGATCCCAGGGGACCCAGACCTACGTCATTTTGGCAAAGCTGAAATTTTGAGGCTAGTCGTGGCGCAGCGGCGCGAAGTGTGACTGTAAAACTGGTTGTGGGTTCGATCCCCACTCGAGGAGATGAAATATTTACTTAAATTTATATTTCCATTTCTTCGCTCTGGTGTTGAGGTTAAGCGCGGCGTTGAGTTCTGCCACTCAACACGCAATGCCTCCAGAATTCGGCAGAAAGTGGGGAACGGAGTGTCTTAACACTAGGTTCTCTCTGCCTATTCTGCTGTGTGCGGGATACAGCGTGAAGCTGATTATTAATAATAAAATAATAGTGTAATATTTTAGTTAAGACTATATGCGTATTTACTAATTTGAAAATGGGGACTTTTTTGCTTTTAGAGGTAGCGGTAACTTACGCTAAAGTAGAAACAAACGCTCGTATTTAAATATGTTTTTAAGAATTATTACTACCAGACCCTTCACGTAGGCCTTCACTCCTGCCAGATGTCATAAAGATTATTTTAATTTGAGGCAAACTACGTTATACTAGCAAGCCTCACTTTTACATATATTATTTACGGGACTATTTTAAGACCCCTTATACGCACCCAGGCCAATCCGATGGGTCAATCGTCCTCCCAGACAGATAGATATTTTTGATTAGTATATATACACTACCTCTGAGAAAGGTTTCAAGATTTAAATTTAAATTCAGCTTTGCTAAAATGAAGTAAACGTATTTCCGGATTCTTCTTCTTCGAGTGATGTGACAATTGACTTTGCCACTTACAGCGCAGCGGTACAATCGCTTTATTTTTACTATTTCACTATTAATGTTTTATATTTTTATTTTTTATTGTTACAGGTAAGTCGAGATTTTTCAACAAAAGGTTGTACATACGACACAATAAAAAAATTGTTATATTTTTGCGAAAGAAAAATACTTTTTAGAAAACATAAAAATTTTAACGTAGCAGGATGTGAACCTACACCTTAAGCCACACGTTCTCATCGGGCTATGTCGAAATTCATGTACGCTTGTTACAACTTATTTTTGTGGCTAGCATCCTCTGTAAGTAGATTTTTACAACTTTGCGCTATTCAAAGATAATTTTTACTTAGAATTATCATTTGGCGAAAGAGAATATTTTTTACATTTTTAAAGTGTTATTCCGCACTTAAAAAAAGGACAATACTTTTTAGAAAACATATAATTCTAGTTGATGTAGGGGAGAGGGGGGCACATTCGAACGATTTTTAAACTTTGTGCCATATCTAAAAATTCTACAATTTTTAACTTCTTTACTATTTCACAATGCTTAGTCCAACTATTGTGCCACACAATCGTAGCATCGTATGTAGAAAAATATATAAGGTAAAGGTGCAATATCAACTTTAGTAGCAGTAGTCAAATGTTCAAAGCTGCCCCCCTTGCGGGGTAGCTTTGAACATATATGGGGCAGTTTTGAACTATCATCGAATTCAATGAAATTAAAAAGCTTTTAAGTAATTTTATCAATAAGCTTAACATTAGAAACGATGGAGATCAAATATCAGTACCA
>JAATLQ010021084.1:44122-71858 GCA_013421005.1 Heliconius erato x Heliconius himera | reverse complement strand
AAATAAATAAATAAATAAATAAATAAATAAATAAATAAATAAATAAATAAATAAATAAATAAATAAATAAATAAATAAATAAATAAAATATTTCAAGGTTGACAGCAATGTATTAATTACAAGTTATTTTTTGTATTAAAATGATGTCACATGTACACGTGAGTACTTACATCTCATTATATGTTGTATGTTGTTTAGATTAAATCACTCATTTAAATTATTAAACAAGACTATGTAATGTAGAACAAAGAGTAATCAAAAAAATATATGACATATCATTTCTATATATGTAATTTCAACATTCTATTACATATATATATTTTTCAGTTCCACGCTGTATCCTGCATACAGCAGGGTAGGCAGAGGGAACCTAGTGTTAAAACACTCCGTTCCCCACTTTCCGCCAGTTTCTGGAGGCATTGCGTGTTGAGTGGCGGAACTCGACGCCGCGCTTTCCCCTTGACACCAGAGCGAAGAAATGAAAATGTAAATTTAAATAAATATTTCATCTCCTCGAGATCGAACCCACAACCATAATATACATAATAATAACGTCAAAACCAAAATCGATCATTTTGGTAGTAAATAGTTAACTAAAATAATAGCAAGATTTTTTTACATTTCTTCTGATGTAGCTTATATTAATGTAGAGTTTCATCTAAATCCGTTCAGTAGTTTTTGCATGAAAGTAGAACAAACATCCATCCTCATAAACTTTCACATTTATAACATTAGTAGGATATAATTATAATAATACTTCAAAAATTGAAACTGATTTGAAACCAACCGATTGATTGACTAGATCCAAGTCCCACCACAGACGCGAGCTTCTATGAAAATGTAACTAATAGAACGTCTGAAATCTAAACGTTCAAATATACCTCCCAGAGGAAGTTATCATTGTCTTTCAAATTTCAGTTTAGGTTTCCACTTCATGTGATTTAATTACATTGCATAGTGAATATGGTAGGTGATTTGATCATGATTTTACCAGCTTTGACTAGTGTGTAACTATAATATTCTTTAGCTTTACACTGTGTTAAGGCACTCTGTTTACTATTTTCCACCGACTCTTAGAGACATTATATGTTTTTTTAAGCTTCACGCTGTGTCCCGCACACTGCAGGGTAGGCAGAGTGAACCTAGCGTTAAGACACTCCGTTCCCCATTTTCTACCGAATTTTGGAGGCATTCCGTGTTGAGTGGCAGAACTCAACGCCGCGCTTGTCCTCGACACCAGAGCGAAGAAATGGAAATGTAAATTTAAGTAAATATTTCATCTCCTCGAGTGGGGAAGCTACAAACAGTCGGTTTTACAGTCACATTTTGTGCCGCTGCGCCACGACACGCGATATTTTGAGTGACGAAACTCAACGCCGTGCTTTGCCTGGACACCAGAGCGAAGAAGATGGAAATATTAATTATTTCATTCCTCCAATGGGAATCGAATCAACAACCTCTTGCGTTGACAATCAAACTTTGTATTTATGATCTTTTAGCATAACATATTATATGTATACTATGCAATATATAAAAAATATTTTTACATTAAACTTGAACTTACGCCAATATTTTTCCATCGTAGTCTAAAAATCTTCGTAAAGAATCGTCGTGGGGTTTTGTTTTTTGTGGGGGCCGCACTGATTTCCACCGTTCCTTTTTTGTGTAAGGATCCACTGGTAGCTCTTCCTCTTTAGATAATTCGATACCTTGTGATTCTAACCACTCCTGTAAACATGCACGTCTCCGTAGAATTACTTAGAATTACATATGTAAAATATATTTATAAATATACAATTCCGTTTCCGTACAAGTTAACAATTTATGCAGCAGACATTCAGTTTACCTTTGTACCAGAACGAAGAAAATGATTTTTTTTTTTATTATTAAATCATAATTTTTTCCCTTGAATAGGAATTTAATCCATAACCGTCTCGTTCACAGTAACTCTCGTGCTCATGCGCCACGACGCGACAGCCTCAATTCTTATACTTGACTTACGCCCAATATTAATAACCTATCTCCAACGTCAATCTTAGATTGTTTCATATATCTATCCAATGTCTAGATTATCAATATCTACGACGTTGGAGATAGGTTATTAATATTGGGCGTTATTCTTTTTTTGTGTGTCTGTGACGCATTCACGGCAAAACCGCTCATCCGATTGTGATAAAATTTCTCATAGAGTATTGGGATGAACATAGGCTACATAATGTATTTGTCACATTTTCGATATATAATAATATATTAAAATATCGCTCCGCAAACCTTAAAAGAAAGCTTTTGAGGTTTGCAAGGCCAGTCGTGGCGCACGGACACAAAGTGTGACTGCAAAATCGCCAGGTTGTGGGCTCGATAACCAATCGAGGAAATGAAATATTTATTTAAATTTATGTTTTCATTACTTCGCCCTGGTGTTAATGCAAAGCGCGGCGTTACCCCACTCAACACGCAATGCCTGTGTGAAAAGAGTGTCTTAAACTCGTGTCTTAAACTGTCGGCAAAGGGACCCTCCCTTTGCCTAACCTGCTGTGTGCGGGATATATATATTATAGATAGATAGTTTGGTGAAAATTAAGTTAGGTTCTGACTGTGGGATCCGGTTAAAATTGATAAGTATATTTATTTTTGGTAATAAATATAAATAGTTAGGAAGGAACACATTGTTAAAATTGGTGTCAGAAGTGAGATTCCTCATCGTTGCATTTCTTGTCAACCAACTTAAAAATGAAGATGTCCTCATTTTTCCAACTTACCCGAATGTATTTTATATGTTTTAGTCAATATGTCAAAATGTTAGCATGCACAATAATACCTAATTAACTTTGAAGTTTTACATAGGACAACCACTAACTTGAGAAATAGCCTTTTAAGGTCTAATCATCACTTAAAGTCAGTTTTTTTTTAAATAATTTAGTTGTAAAATAAATTATTTAAAAAAAACCGACTTCAAACAACGAACTAAAAAGTAAAAAATAATTTTACATAAAGTAAAACATTCGTTGTATAGAGTCGGTTTTTTTTGTTAAAAATTAATTTATTTCTAATATAAAAAAAATAAGTTACGTTTACTTATTACTCTGTGTTTATTGTGAATATGATTAAATAATAATAAAAACCCCTAAATAGGGATATTATTTTAAACATTAAGAATTTCCTTCAGTTACTATTACTTATTTGTTCATTCCAATTACTCAGGTATTTTTTCTAATATTAAGAATTTTATTTCCTTTACTTGTGTCTATTTATTATTGTTTTACAGCTTATTTTGATTATTTATGATGCTTATATTTTTGTACTGATTCTAATCCTATTGAGGCCAGTCGTGGCGCAGGAACACAAAGTGTGACTGCAAAACCGATGGATTGTGGGTTCGATCCCCACCCGAGGGGATGAAATATTTATTTAAAATTTATATTTTCATTTCTTTGCTGTGGTTTTGAGACAAAGCGCAGCGTTGAGTTACGCCACCCAACATACGAGTCGGAGTGTTGAATGGAGTGTCTTAACAGTAGGTTTTCTCTGCCTACCCTGCTGTGTGCGGGATACAGTGTGAAGCTGATTTATTCTAATTTTATTCAAAACTAAAATTGGAAATAATTTCATTCATATATTAAAAATTCCTATAGATCAAGCGGGCGAAGCCGCGCAGGACCGCTAATTTCTTTATAAAATTGTACTATATTTCATATCAAAATGTTTTGTTTAATACATAATGTTAAACGCTAAATAATGTCAGCTAATTACGATAATATGACGTTCTAAAGTAAGTGATAAAAGTAATCTTAACGATATAATAATGTTTAATTAATGGAGAATTACATACAAATTACACAGAAACGTATTCTTATCTTTGTTTTTATTACCCTTAATGTATAATAAAATGAAATATAAAGTTAATTAATAAGTATTGATAAATAAATATCTGAAGAATACAATTATAATAATAATATTACTTTTTGTTATAAGTTGCTTCAAAATACATACGATGGAAAATATACAGATGGTCAAATCTTTAAATAAATATATATAAAATCAGCTTCACGCTTATCTCGTACACAGCAGGGTAGGCAGAGGGAACCTAATGTTAAGACACTGCATCCCCTACTTTACACCGAGTTCTGGAGGCATTGCGTATTGAGTGGCGGAACTCAACACCGATGAAATGAAAATATAAATGTAAATAAATATATGTATTTTTATTTTCTTGTACCTATAAAAAGACCAAGAGAAGTATTTCTATATTTTATATTCAATGAACATAACTGATTTCTCTTATAATTTTATTATTGTTGGAGATAATTATATTATTAACTATATCATAGTTCATATTGATCTTATTTGTTTAATTATTGTAAGATAGCCTACGAATAACCGAGCGGCCAGTCACCAATATCACTCGCGAATTGTAAGAATTTTGTTTTTGGATCCCTATTGTATATGTTTCATACACCACTTAAGTTTACGGTGAAAATAAAAATAAATGTTTATCTACACCGCAGATATTTTATGTCAAAATTTTGTAATATAATTTTATTTTTATTTTGATAACATAACGCCGATCTTTTTTATCTATTTTATTTATTTCAACTTAGATAGCTGTGATGCAACATAATTTAGTAATATATTATTATTAATAGTGTCCAGGCAAACCACGGCGTTGATTTCCTCCACTCAACACACTTCAGAACTCGGCGGAAAGTGGGGAGCGGAGTGTCTTAATACCAGGATCCCTCTGCTTACTCTGCTGTGTGCGGGATACAACGTGAAGCTGATTTAATTATTAATAACTGTAGAATAAGCAATGAAAACATTCTACATGTAATTTATCACTATATTAATATAATAACATAAAATTTTATTCAAACAAATACAATACCATAGCTTTTTTTTTATTTGAATTCTTACTTACACTACTGACTTATGGTCCGTACCTTTTGTTATTTTTACATTTCTTTTAATATTTTTTTCCTGTAGATATTACCTAGAACTATACTTATGTTATTACATACATCTATTTCTATATTTATACAATATCTGCTTAAAACAGTCCAGTTATTCATTTCAGTTGCCACTTACTAACTTAAATGATTACTAATAAGATAAAATACCATAGTTAAAAAATATGTATATGATATGAAAAACCCCATTACAAAAAATATTCATAACATCACATTACTACCTACTGCTACTATCCTAATATAATAAATATGAAAGTTTGTGAGGATGGATGTCTGTTGAAATTTCATGCAAAAGCTTTTGAATGAATTTAGATGAAACTCTACAGCAATATAGCTTATACACGTATATCAGAAGAATAATTTGGTTATAATATAAAAAAAAATTGAGCAAGCGAAACCACGTTTGAGCTAAGAGTATTATATTATATTTATTGTTAGTCACGACAGCTTATTTCCGCTCAGAGCTCACGTGCCTCCGTGGCGCAATCGGCTAGCGCGTTCGGCTGTTAACCGAAAGGTTGGTGGTTCGAGCCCACCCGGGGGCGATATATATTTTATTGAAGGATATATTATGCATATACCGTTGGTATTTTTCTAATAACTGTATATTAAATATAATAACCTATTGTTTGATTGGATTCTTGTTCTTTAAAATAATATCCGTTGTTATGTAGAAGTTATTATAATTTTTGAAATATAAATCTTATATTAAACGCAACCAGAAAGTTTTATTTCGATACAAAATTCTGAATGCAGTTTCACATATTGCAGAAAATGAGGTAATTTTTTGTATGATGCTTTAATTTTAAATTTTAACATTTTTAGCAGCGTATTTTAGGCATTATTTAAAAATGTTTTTTGTGTTTTTTTAATTAGAAAAAAGCATATATGTATTGTTATCGACACGCCTAGGTTATTTCGTAAAAGTAGGTTGTATATTATAGACCATAGAGTTTATTCATACGGTACATTTACTATCTACATGCATATTAATACGAATAGTAATGAGGCATCAAATCATCCATTGAAATCAAATAAGAGAATCATGTGATCACTTTTTTATTGTTCCGAAACTGATCATGCTTAAATACATATTCATATATCTATCATATAAAACATATTTGGAGAGGTAAGCTTGGAAGGGGCAAATTAGACAAAAAATATTACGAAAAAGAATTTGAGTAAGAATGGCAGGGTAAGCAGAGTGAACCTGTTAGTATTAAGACACTCTGTTCCCCTCTTACCGCTCAATTTTGGAGGTATTGCGTGTTGAGTGGCGGAACTCAACTTAAGTAGTTATATAAATCATTTTGAAGCCAGTCGTGGCGCAGTGGCACGAAGTGTGACTGTAAAACCGACTGGTTGTGGATTCGATCACCACTCGAGGAGATGAAATATTTACTTAAATTTATATTTCCATTTCTTCGCTCTGCTGGTGTCGAGGCAAAGCGCGGCATTGAGTTCTGCTACTCAAAACGCAATGCTTCCAGAATTCGGCAGAAAGTGGGGAACGGAGTGTCTTGCTGTGTGCGGGATACAGCGTGAAGCAGATTTATTTATGTTTTAAAAGTCATTTTATACTGTTTATCAACGCAAGGGAGACCGGAGACCCTTATTATACAGTAAAGCAGTACTGACACTGTCAATATCAGAATATTTTATAAATACAATTACTGTGACTGCGTTTGCATACAATAGTATATGTGTAGTAAATGTATGGATTACATATAAAACCAGATCTAGAAGCATTAAATTACAGAGATCTACTGTTACTATTACTATAGCTCAAGGATCTATACAAATTATAAAGGTTATTAGACATGAAAAGGAAAAAGGTCTTAAATAGTGCTATAATACCAGACATATATTTAGTTTAAATAATTTTATTTTCACTGACATTTAAAAAAAAATGTCAATTTGACTATTGTAGCAATCGATAACATACGATAGGTTTCATAATTTTAAATTTATTCTACACAACAAATTCGTACAGTAAATTTTCTTCATTTCAGAATGATCAAATAAATATAGAAATACATGATATCAATAACTTATTATGATAAATTGCTCATTAATCAATTTTATGAGAAATAATAATTTAAGGTTAACCCAAAACCATCACAAGTTTAAACCTTAGGACTTAAGTCAAAATGTAGTCTTTTTTTTTATTTCTTAACAAACCTTTATTCATACCTAATATAGTTAAAAAACGTAACATTTCTGTATACTTACACATTGTTTCTTTTAATAAGCTGCTTTTATACAAACAAATATGTTATAGTGTACCTAATAAAAATATATGAAACATTAAATGCAATGTCGCGCAAATATTGAATCCCTACGAGACGCGTAACAGGGGCCGAGATGTATCTCGTTACTAACAAGCAACTACCACTTTATATTGAAATATTATGTTGTTGAAATGCGATTTTGCTCTCAAAAATATACTTGACTACACGAAATGAAACTAGTAGAACGTATAAGTTAAGAAGATTTTGAAGTTTGGTAATATCTTCTCTATAATCTTTTTCAATATTCGTATACGGCCGAATTATAGATATTTTTATTTATATATATATTCTTTTTCAATATTCGCATACGGCCGAATCATTCTTATTTTTATTTAATTCGATTATTTTAATTGGCTGCATGACACAGTAGAAGTGAAAGATAATATACGTCTTATGTAAGATTTAAATTATTATTATAAATTAAATGAGTCTCACTTAATGCTATGTCTATCTCCTTCGCATGAGCAGAGCGGTGCCAAACTGGACACGCATATTCACCTGCAGAGGAAGTTGATATATACAGGGTGGAAGAGGCAGCGCTCCATTTACGGAAACAGCATATAGGGTAAAAAATTTCAAACCTATACCTAAAGAAATTAATCAAGATGCCTCAACAGTTTGGACGTAGGATTTTTTTTTCATTTCACGATTTTTATCCATATCTGTATTTCGTGTGACGCGATTACGTATAGATCCCAATAACATAAACACTTACTACTACAAAAATACTACTAAAGGTTAAACAACTTTGAACTTTATCGCCAATACATACCACTCGATTTCGAAATGAGGCGTGTGCGGCGGTGTTCCTTTTGATAGGTTTACGTGTGCGTGCGTCATCCTTACAAATGGCGTTTTGTTTTAAAATGACAATTTTATTATTTATTTTGTTTGAAAAAAAAAACTTTTTCATTTTTGGGAATTTATTTTTTTCTGAATTATATTAGACTTTTATAGAGTAGTTAAAACTGTGGTTTCATTTAATGTGGTGCTGACACTTCCACTCTGTATATATGCCGAATACCAAACGAGTATTCGACGCATCTCTATTTTTTTTTATTTTCAAGAGTTATTTAACAGGGTAGTCACTTGTACTAAGTAAATATCTTAACACTATTTTCTCCATATTAGATAAAAAAAAGACATTGTCAAAAAAAAGGTATTGCCTTTCTCCCGAATTTTATACTCGCAACCGTAGCGTACACATTCATATACTTCCAGACGTAAACAAAATATTCATAATGCATTATTACTGCTATTGCAAGAATGTAACGTATTATTCTCGTTTTCCTTTAGTCTGCCCGTTTTCTTGTCCACATAATTCCTCTAGTAATATTATTTTCTTACATTCGAGGATGTCTGGAAGGAATGTATATTTAGAGATGAGATGTTATCAACCAAAACTGCGTCATCCTGTCGCAGTCATGACAATGCGTCGACGCGAATTATACGGAAGCGAAACATGGATAATACAGAAGAAAAAAGAAAAAAGAAAGAAAGAAAGAAAGAAAGAAAGAAAGAAAGAAAGAAAGAAAGAAAGAAAGAAAGAAAGAAAAATGCTGTGAAGATGTGATATATTCGTAACATCTGCATATTGTTTGGCAGTCCGAATCCGCAATGAAAGAATACACAGAATGGCAGATACTAGCATAGTAATACATGTAAAAGCAATACTAACAATTAAAGCTTATTATACTCTTCAAGAACATTTACATGATATGATGTATGGGATTAACATCTATTGAATGTAATGCAGGATAGCTGCGAGTTTATTTATCTAATAATTAAATTATACCATTGATATTGTATAGGTTGAATTTCTCAGCAGAACTGCCTTACAATAGTCTATTAAAAAAAGAAAAAAATGAATTTGAATAGTAACTAGAGGAGGGTAGGTAATTCTATTGGTTAACGATAACTATTTTAAAATGTAGGATCACAACATTATAAAACTAGGTTAAATTTAAATTACTCATAAGTCAATTTAATGGCTAGATCGTAATCATTTTATTAGTCTATGTAATGTTATTTTATATGTAATGTTATTTGGTAAATCGTTTATATAAATTAGCATAAAAAAGGGCCAAAACTTACAATAACTTAAATTCTTATTAAAATATTCAAGGTTCTTTTTAAAAAGAACCTTGAATATTTTAATAAGAATTCCTGATTTAATGTAACACATAGGTAGGAGGATAGTTAAAACTCAACATTTTATCTCAAGTTGCCAGAAATTAATTAAAGTTTGTATTTTGCTTTGCTTTTTTGTGTCAAAATAACCCGGCCAAAGCAACTTTAGCCGGCAACTATTAATTCATAATAAATATAAATCTTTATCAATAATTTTGAATGCAATATTTTAAGATGTAGAATGTAATTATTGACAATAAATTTGTCTAAAATAGTCTAAATTACACACTACTCTGTGATATCCATAAAAAAATATTTAGAAATATAACTGTAAATATGTTTAAGAAAGGAGTAAACATGGTGGAACATTACATTTTTGTTGAAAAATCACGTGACCCCACGTATATCCATCCTATACATTTCGGGCTATTCAATATATGTGGTTGACAACTGATTACTTTGCTGCAGTCTCTGAACTCTACGTGAAATTTGTTTCTCTTCCTATTTTTTCCCATAACAGAAAATAAATTCACCAGTATATATATGTATAGTATTTCAAATAGTTTAATAATTATTTTTATTAGATCGAATGATTTTACGGTGTATTCTAAAAATAATATAAAAATACACGTATAATGCCTTCCTATAAAAAAAATTATAATAAGTATATGAAAAAAAAATGTAAAGAAAACAGCAACCCGTAATACAAAGTTAAAAACACAATTGTTTTTTTTTATTTAATCTTTATTTTTGCATAAATTTAACTTAAGTGTATGTAGTGTATAATTTACATTGTCTTAATACTATATAAAAATTACCCTTGTATATATTTGTACAATAAAAAAAATCTATCGTATAAAAAATGGTGATTATTTTTATCTAAAAATACAATGCGTAAAACGTTAAAATCCAATTTGGATCCCTCAAAACTCAAGCGTCAATGTAACTTCCATATCATATTATACACGTAATAGTGCCGTTATACGTTCAACGTTGTATGCCGTTGTGAGAATAACATTATCTGGTTCAACATTCACGCAATAGGCGTCAAACGAACAGCTCGTTTTTTTTATTTTGATTAAACTAAAAATAATTAAAAATGTCTATTATACCGCTAAATAATCCAGTAGTGCAATCTTATATACTGTATTCCGCCATTTTGGCTCTAAAGTTGCTATCGTTGTCTACTCTAACGGCAATTGTGAGGTTATCGCGTGGTGTCTTCGCAAATCCAGAGGACGCTAAAGGTCTAAGAGGCAAAGTGAAGCTCGATGATCCGGCAGTTGAACGAACCCGTCGGGCCCATCTCAACGACCTGGAGAACATTCCTGCTTTCTGGATACTTGGAGCGCTGTACGTGACCACAGGCCCGGCGGCGGCGTGGGCCACACTCCTGTTCAGGGTATACACGGTCAGCCGTATCGTTCACACCATTGTATACGCGATAGTTCCGTTGCCACAGCCGGCGCGCGCTCTGGCGTATCTGGTTCCGTATGTTATTAAATGGTACATGGGTGTTCAAGTTGTGTTATACTATATTACTGCCTTGTAGTTTTTTGTTTTTTTTTATATAATTTTAATATAAATTATGGCATTTAAAATATTCAAACGTATCAAATAAAGGTTTTATATTGGTTAATTTCGTTTCATTTTAATGTTAAATTTTATAATATGTATTTATAATTATGTAAAACTAAAATTAAATAAAAACAGACAATTTAAAGGCAAAACCGACGAACGTGACTTACAACTTAGCTGTGTTTAGCGTTAAATTGTATATAAAATGAGTATCTGCACTTTGCACTGTACTATAGTCTACATACATACATTATCCATACATATCTGTATACTCTGTCATTGTAGATGTTACATCACATCAGTTGAAGATTGTCTTTTACGTTGTATTCACGTGTATTTAGTATTTTTTTTATATTTAACAAATTTACCAATAAACATGGTGCCTGTGTCATTTATCGAACCATCGGTACGTTCGTATATAGTTTATTCAGGTATTTTAGGTGTGAAAGTCCTATGCATGTCAGTTCTGACAGCCAGAAAGCGATTCGAAAAGAAAGTTTTCGCAAACGAAGAGGATGCCAAACCGGCAAAAGGAATTGTGAAACTGGACGATCCAGATGTGGAACGTGTTAGACGTGCCCATTTGAATGACCTTGAAAATATCCCTGTATTCTGGTTGCTGGGTGCGTTGTATTTGACAACCGGTCCCTCTGATGAGGTTGCCATTAACCTGTTTCGAGTATATACTGCCTGTCGCATTATACATACTGTGGTGTACGCTGTGAAACCTCTTCCTCAGCCAGCTCGCGGCATTGCCTTCGGTATTCCAAATTTGATCACCTGGTACATGGGAGCGAAGGTTGTGCAGCATTTTATTGGTGCTCTGTGATTTCGTAAATCAGTCCTGCTTACAATATATTATAATATATTTAATATTTAATAACTGTTATGTTATTAAACTACGATTAGATTATATTGGTGATTAGTATTTAGAATGATGGATTCCGTTGCTATCTGGGATCGGTGGCCGCGATAGCACAATAATAATGATAAAATGAATATTTACACACATTTTATACATATAAAAGAGCTACAGTATTTTAGAAATATTAAAATCATTTTCAATTGTGGTTGTATTGATATAAGTATAAGTTTATAAATAAATTAGTACCTATAAATAAGTATTTTATTGTTGTATTTTATATATAAAATGCAATGTAAAATTATTGCATAATGCAATGTAAAATTATTGCATATAACTGATTGTTTTATATTGTATTTTTATATAAATAATAAAACATTACGTAACACTATAAAAATATGAAGATTTCATTCTAGAATATGGAAAATATAAGCAAACGTAATAAAATATGTTAAGAATACCTTTATTATTAACTTTAAAGATTTTAAAGATATACACGAATATTCTTTCATGATCGCAAAAAATATATTCTTTATATTTTTCATTTTGGACTTTGTAATTTGCAATATCCATATCATTTTATTTTTATAAAAAAAACTATGTTAAAAAAATATACATTTATACAAAAACATAAAAGTAAGGCAACAATTTACAACCAATTCCTGTTCAAGCAAATAAAAAATTATAGAAAAAAACATGAAATAAGAATGAATTCATATAAGATTGAAGTCTTGTAGACAAATTAAAAAATATATATTGCTACATTTGTCCTTGAAATTAATAAGCATAATAAGCATAACTTGTGTGGTAAAAATAAAGTTGTTTCGTTAAAATAATTTAAAGATAAAGGATCATTCCTCATTCCACGCTAGCTTGCCGCGTTGGTTACACGTATTTTGTTACTTTAATCAAATAAACAACAATGTTGTCTCTATCCATCAGTGATCCTGCAGTGCAATCCTATATTCTCTATTCAAGCATCCTGGGCTTAAAAGTGCTGGCCATGGCACTACTCACATCGAGAGTACGATACAGGAAAAAAGTGTTCGCCAACGAAGAGGACGCCCGAAAAACTAAAGGGATTGTGAAATATGATGATCCCGATGTGGAAAGAGTCAGGAGAGCTCACTTGAACGATCTCGAAAATATTCCTGTATTTTGGGTGATTGGCGCGTTGTATTTGGCCACCGACCCGTCCGTTGGTATGGCTCGTCTATTGTTTAGAGTGTATACAGGGTGTCGTGTATTGCATACTATAGTGTACGCTGTCAAACCACTCCCTCAGCCGACGAGGGGTATCGCGTTTGGGATTCCATATATGATCAACTGGTATATGGGTGTTCAAATTGTGTTTCACTTTGTAGGCGCTATGTAATTTTGTGTGTTTTATTCAATTAGTTCTAAAGACTAAAATGGACCAAACTAAAATTTATCAACAAAGAGATAAGCTAGTGATAAATGTTGATATATTATCGTAAAATGCTTGAAAGGTGGTTTAGGTAAGAAATAATATTTTATATAAGTATTTTTGATATTTGTAATTTCTTTGTATTAAAAATATATTATTGATGTGTATGTGTTTTATTCCCAAGGAGAACATCAACTATATTAAATTCGGATTTAAGAAATTTCTTAAATATACGCCGCATGAGGGTAAGGGAAAACGAATAGTATGTTTATCTGTTACTTTGTTTATAAGTCAAAAAAAATAAACGATAAATAATAAAATAAACAATAAACTATAATATTTATATGAGGTATTACAAACTTAAACTACACGATTATTTAATAATCTAATCCTAAATTTATTTCGTGTTCAGAACACATTATTGTTTAAGGTATAATATCTATGCTACACTGAAAACTGTAAAGTTTCAGTGATTTCAGTAAAACAGTTATTTATTGTACTTTTATCAAGGAAAATTGCTTAAATCGATATAATTTCATTATTTATGAGCCAACTGAAATAAATCATACATACATAAGGCAAACAACATTTTGCTATTTACCTTCATAAAATTTCTTTTGCAATTACAATGTAACACAATTTTTATTATAAAAAATTGTATCTGTGATTTAAAAGGTAAAGATTTAATATAAGATCATTCTTTGTCCGATGGGTATAATGACGTCTCTAAACACCAGTGAGTCCGTCCCAGTAGGGGCAACCAAACACAGGAGATAAAATTCAAATGATCACAAATCGAAAAAAATATCGAACAGAATATACAACTGCCACCGCTTTGCTGTCAAGATTTAATCTATTATGGGTATACAGGATAAATCTAATAAATTTCCTTATACATTTAACTGTATATTATAACTTGACAAGTTTGCATATTGCTTATTTGAAATTAATAACATTAAAGTAACGGACGAGTAAAGATAAAATTAAATAAAGTTTTGTAAATTAAGTGAGGCCAGTCGTGGCGCAGCGGCACAAAGTGTGACTGTAAAACCGACTGGTAGTGGGTTCGATCCCCACTCGAGGAGATGAAATATTTACTTAAATTTATATTTCCATTTCTTCGCTCTGGTGTCGAGGCAAAGCGCGACGTTGAGTTCTGCCACTTCACACGCAATGCCTCCAGAATTCGGCAGAAATTGGGGATCGGAGTGTGTTACACTAGGTTCCCTCTGCCTACCCTGCTGTGTGCGGGATACAGCGTCAAGCTGATTTGTAAACTAAGCTAGTGAATCACTAAATGACGCAACAGTACACGCGCACTCTTTGCACATAACAACGTCCTAGTACAAGTACACGCGCACTCTATACACTTAATAACGCACTAGTACAAGTGCACGCGCACTCTGTGCACTTAATAACGCACCATAACTTTGTGTTCTTGTGTGCTTGCAATAATTTAAAATTAGACCTGGCGGAGTTTACCTACTTACAGTAATGTTTTCAAACGTTGTTGAGTGTATTTTAAAAAATATGTTTTCAATTTGCTGTTTTCAATTGTTGTGCTTTATATTTCAGTAACATTTTTTGGAAAAAAATAAATAAAATGGAATCTGAAATCAATATGTACAAAGTTATACGTTTATATTTTATTCTTTAATACTAATTTAATGATGTCAAATTGACCGGCAAAATAACTAGCATAAAAAATAATTTCAAATGATAAATGACAAACAGAAAAATTAATACATGCCTATATTGGGAATGTCCACATAATATTACAGTTTGTTCCGATTAAAGGGATTAGCGATCTTCTTATCTTACACAAACATTAATAAACTGTATCTATTTTTAACATTTTTAAAGTGTTAATCCACACTTAGGAAAGAAAAATGCTTATTTAGAAAACGTATAAAAATTTGAACGTAGCGGGATTAGAACCCGCGCCTCCTGGAAACCGACCAGGAATCGACATGGTCGGTTTCCAGGAGGCGCAGGTTCGAATCCCGCTAAGTAAACTGTATCTAATATTAATTTTAATATAAACATATTATGAAAATCTCAGACCATTGAATAACTTGCGTTATGTCGACAAATAACCAAAGACAACAGCAGCAGCAGCAGTAGAAAGAGCAATTCGTCAAAATGTCATATGGGAGACTGATTGATGAGAGCAAAACGTTATATCCACCTCAACACAGAGTGACAAACAACAAAGCAATATCTCTTCGCAGTCAGTACATTCAAAATTTATAGCTGCTGGGTAAATACATTCTGCCAACAAGGATTGAGACAATAAGAAGAAAATAAGATTACTTTGTATTTCAATAATATTAGATCCTGATTAAAATTTGTGAAGTAAAATTGTGTGAAGTTGTAGATATATAACAATAAACTCTTGTAGAATTTAAATTAAATGTTATTATAATTGTACGCCTTTTTTTTGTTAACATTTAAAAAAAAAAAATGGTTTGAAAAAAAAAAGCTAAACAGGTATATTTTCATAAAATATTTAGCTGTAAAACAGTTTCATATTTTATAATAAAGTTAAATAAAAGGACAATAATCAATCAAAAGAATTAACAACGCGAGGAATGTAAAAATAACAAAAATAGGTGGCGGGGTATGATATCGCACAAACGTGGAAGGGGTCACATCACTTCGTACGCCGAACCACGCCGCAAAATATCACAGTAAGTACTTACTTACTTATATTCTTAAAAATAGCAATTAAAAGAAATAATTTTAGGTGATATTATTTTAGCATTTGTTCGTTATAGTTTCAATTATCAAAGTGTGAGAAAATAAGAATCCAATATGTCGATAATCTGTAGGCGTCTGTCCAATAGAAGGAATTTTATTAACAGCGAACATGACGTCACAAGCGTGGCGACGGCTTTCTGTTGTCTACCCATCTCGCTCTCCCACACGCGAGTGGATGAAATAGAATATATATTGTGATATCAAGGTCAATTTACTTCAAATTAGAAAATGTTGCCAGCTGATAAACATTAAAAATAGATTAGGTTAATGGCTGCACGTAGGGATTCTGTTTTATGTTTACTAATAGCATAGTTAATATAAGTATAATTGAAATATTTTTTTTCTAAGGTTTATTTCGGCCACACAAGTAAAGTATATTGTTAGAATAATATATACTGCATTCAGACTACATATGTATGTTTTTTTTCTTTTGAAGTATACCAGATTTGCAATTTTTAATGTTACGCATATTAGTCGCCATGGAGGATCGTAGGCGATAAAAAAATTGTGATAATTCACTCCTGTTTTCCCATTTCCTTTAATTTTTAAACAATTTAACATATTAAATAGCATGGTATCATTTCGTTCAGTTCAACGAAATGAAACCATGCTTGGTTTTTTACTGCACGAGGAAATGATAGAATCTTATTCCAAATTTTAAATTAAATTAACCTTATCAAATTTTTTGTTTCTTACTTTATAGCTAAGTTATAATATAAATGATTTCATATTTCTAGACAATTCAATCTAATCGAGTATACCATAGACAGTCTTCGGTGTTATTGAATAAACGATAACGGTTCAACGACCGCAAAATGACTTTATAAAACGTACGTTACATAACGTGGAATTCGATGAACTCTAAACATTATTAAATAAGTATGTCCATTTCACAATATTTTTATTTATTGTGTAGCTATCAGCTTCACGCTGTATTCAGTACACAGCAAGGTAAACATTGGGAATCTAGTGTTAAAACACTCCGTTGCCTACTTTCCGCCGAGTTCTGTAGGCGTTGCGGATTGAGTGGCGGAACTCAGCGCCGCGCTTTGCCTCGACACCAGAGCGAAGAAACGAAAATCTTAATGTAAATAAATATTTCATTTCCTCGAGTGGGGATCGAACCCACAATCAGTCGATTTTACAGTCACACTTTGTGCCTCTGCGCCACGACTGCCCTCTACCTCTGCTTCCCATTTTGTAGCTTACATTTTATATTTAATTTAAGCAGTGTGTAATTAATTTATATAATTTATATCAAAGTTTGTTGATCGCGTGTGCAATCGGACAAAGTAATAAAAATATAATTAAATATAATTTATTATTTAATTAAGATACAACGAAACTAATAGATGCATCAATTTTATTAAGTACTTTTAACATAATTATAGCTGGTCAATAGTACTTTAATGCTTATACATTAATATAAAAAAACATATTTTTATTTTTATTTCGATGTAAATAAAAATAATTGTCTATTATATTGTCTTCCGTAAAGATTACCTTGAAAATAATTTTAAATTTTTAAGGTAAAAATTTTCAATTTGATTTGTAATAAGTTCTTTTTTTTTTGTCATAATTTTCTCTGGACTAATATGTTATATTTCTTTGTAATAGTTTTCACTAGATGGATGGATGGATGGTGTAGAAAATGATACCTTAAGGGGAGCGCTCGTAGGTAACACAATATTCAATTATTATTGGGATTTGAAAGGGCTTAATTATAGCAAGTTTGTTTGACCACCTGTTGTGTAGTTTATAGATCTATATTTTTCGTATTCTACTAAAAGATTGTCTTAGACACTAGGATATTCAATGTACAAGATGATCCAGAGATCTGCACATATTTTAAAAATTAGTCAGTCGGTCATGGCCACCAAGGGTTCTATATCAATGTCATTATTATAGGTCAACGGGATTATGATTTATAAAAGTTGAGAAACTTAACATATGTCGTATGAACATTTTGTATGAAATGACCTACAAATATAGCTTATAATGATTTTTTTCTATATACTTACAAATGTTCATTTATTTTTTTTCCTGTAACTTGCTGTACTGTAAGTTCTCACTTCTTTACATTATTGTAGGTTCACCGAAAGTATTCTATAATTTTGATTAATCTTCGAATTTTATACAAAATGAAGCAAAGTCGCTCTCTATCATTGGATTGCGTTAAATAAATATTGTTTTTCTTTCATAAAAAGTAAGTGACTCTTAATTACGCCATTACTAAGAGGCGATGGTGTTAAAAGCGACATATTATTAAAAAAAATATAAGCTAGAGCTTGTAGTGTCTATAGCAAAGGACCATCTAACCCCGAGGGATCATCTCGTACACCGTACCTTTCCCCTACGTAGTTATATATTGGATTTGATGAATGAACATATTTAATGAAGAAGTAGAATGAAAGAAAGATGAATGCCGTGGAGATGCGATCACTTCGTAGGATATGCTGAGTCAGCTTAGCTGCGAATGCGCAATGAAGAGGTACATAGAATGGCAGGTACTAGCGACAATGTCACGGAGAGAATAAAGAAGAACGTGCTCAGCTGGTTTGGGCACGTCGAACGAATTGGTGATGAAAGAATAGCAAAAAAAATTATGATGGAAAAGTGAGTGGTAGGAGAGTTAGGGAGAGACCTCGGTTGACTTTCGAAAACACAGTATCAAAGATACTGGAGGAAGGTCACGCAAAAAGTATGAGGACCCCCCCGGAGGCCGGTTGATGACAGTCATGGACGAGGCGAAAGAGGTAAGTAGAGATCGTAGCGTTTGGCACCCCGTTCTTTCTGACTATCCCGCTAGGGATAAAGCGTGAAAGAAGGATAAATATGATAATATACCACTTATACATATATAACTTTTACAGGTCTTTCAATTGCATTTAGTGGGTATCACATACGTACAGTCTGTCTAAAATTCCAGAAGTGGTTTCACCATCCAAAGGTTACAAATTGGAAAGTCGTTTTCCATTCTACACAAAAGTCAAACGTATAGAGCAAACTCCATACCGGACTAGGATACAGATTTTTAACAGATTCTTTTTGTGTTGTTTTCTGCAGCAGTAGGTATTGCACCTACTATCGAGTTTTCAAACGAATTTTCACATTTCCTGCCGTAAAACCGATTCATCAAAGGCATAGCTTCCGCGCTAAATTAACGTGAAATAATACCTTTTCTGTATTAAATAAAAAAAATAAATTAATTACAGATAATAATAATATGTGCATTTAATTTTCATATTTTTTTTTATGACGCATTATTAAGCAAAAATTGTGGCAAAGGTTGAGTATTTAATAACGTAGCGAAAAAGTATAATAATATAAATATATATTTTACAAGCCAGTAAAAAAACATGACAGTATCTCAACTTATTGTAAAAATTAAATCTTACATCAGTATACATATGTGTATTTTTTGAAGTTATACAACTTACATTTTGATTTAAATATTTTATATTTGTATTAAGAAAAAGCTCTTCCATTACATTCATCAAGTGATAACTTAGTGTCTTATATATTGCATAAGCACTGTAAGTTTTTTACGTCATAGGAACAAAACATATAAAAATATATGTATATAATTCATATACAATTTGTTGTAAAATAATAATTTTCAATATAAGTTGTAATAAAATACAACGGGATTATTTTGGTTTTTGGTTTTGAGTAATTTTTTCAACACCACCTGATAGGAATTTATTTTAATATATCATTTTTATATTTTGTTGTAATAGCATTAGAATATATGAAAATGCACATATAAGACGTGTAAACTTAGAAAAGTAAAAAAAATCAGACATGTCTCTTGAATGGACGGAAAAAGTAAAATGGACGATCTTATTAAATGTAAGAGGAACTAATTAACTACCATTAATCTCCTTCGCTTCCACTGTAAAACATGTTGTTTTTAATCCTTGGCAATGTATATGGCTTATATTGAGATTTTTTTTATCAGTTTCACGCTGTATACCGCACGCAGGTAGGCAGAGGGAACCTAGTGTTAAGACACTCCGTTCCCCACTTGCCACCGAGTTCAGGAGTTATTGCGTGTTGAGTGGCGGAACTCGAAGCCACGCTGTGCCTCGACACCAGAGCGAAGAAATGAAAATATAAATGTAAATAAATATTTCATATCATCGAGTGGGGATCGAACCCACAACCAGTCGATTTTACAGTCATACTTTGTGCCGATACGCCACAACTGGCCTCTATGATACTATATGTTTTTGGACTATATTTGTATATAGTCCGTAGTCAAAAAGTCCTAGCTAGAATGTGTACGGTGAACGTATGGCCAAATAAAATTACTTTGTACAGTTAGAAAACTGCACCCGAATTCAAAGGCTTCGTTTGACGAAACAAAACGATTCTATTTCTATCTATTCATTTCTACATTTTCTCGTCTAGACCGAAAAAAATGTATCGTCATCATACACTTGGCCTAATCGTTAGTTTTATTATATATCATGATATTTATAGGTATAAATAATAAAATGATGAATAAATTATAATAGCATAAAAATTTGTTATATACATTAAATTAATAACCGTTTGAAGTATGTTAAATATTAAAATTATTTATTTATAATGATGGAAGATCGTATAATTATTTATACTTAATTTCTGTGTAAGTCTTGTTTCATCCCATTTCCCCTAAGCAGCTGCTGGGCCGATTTGGATGAAATATTTGTATATATTTTAATAGATTCTATAAGCGATACGATATATACGATAGGTAACATACAATCGAACTTATTAGATGGCGCTGCGTTCGGAGTATGTTGTAAAAGACCAGCTTAATTACAAGAAATTATGAAATAGCGCATTTCTAATATTAATTGACGTGATGTTTATATTTTGAGATATATAAAGATAAGAACAACATTTTTGTTTTGTTTAGGTATTATATCTTTTTGGCCCGAATTTATAAATTAATAAACGGCATCTCAAGATCGATCTTAGACTTGGTTATATCAATAGGAATTGTTATTGATATTACCAAGACTGTATATAATTATGGTGTATCATCCATCACATCCTGCCGTTTATGTTAGTGTAAAATTCTAAATATATTGATAAATATAACAAATATAAGTTTACGTCCCTTCTTTTAGCAATATTTATATGCTCAAATAGATTGCATATGTTTAATTTTATATTTAAGAAAAATATTTGTATGTATTATTAATTTAAATGTATATTTTCGTTTCTTCGCTCTGGTATGCAAAGCGCAACGTTGAGTTTCGCTACTCAACACGCAATGCCTCCAGAATTCAGTGAAAAATGGAGAACGGAGTTTCTTAACACTAGATTCCCTTTGCCTACCCTACTGTGTGAAGGACACATCGTGATCATGATTTATTTATAGTTCTAAGCATACTGTCTTCAAGGCGACAGTCTTTCAAATAGTTTACGTAGTTACTTTTTGATTAATTAATTATTGAAGCAACAGGTTGGTTTACAAACTAGCTATATTAACACGGTGTATATTTTTATATTTATTAATTCATAGAACATAATAGAATTACAAGGACGATGTTTATATATATCTATAGAATTTAGTATGTATATAGAAAACACTTACTTTAGTAAAGAGGTCACAAGAAACCGTGTGGAACACTTTGCCATAGATACAAATGTCCTTGCCGATATCCAAATCTTTCCAATGCCAAGATTCGCCGAGGTCGTTCTTAGGTATCTTTCCACGTTTTACTAGTTTTCCTTGCCATAACCCTGAGTTCTGTAATTTAATTATTTTTATTGTAATATTTTTATTATAATTAGTTTTTTTTTAAGTATAATTGTGGCTAGTCAAGGGTTGTTTCCCATTCGAAGGAAATTCTGGTAATAAGGCAAAGGGCGGCGTAGAATTCCGCAACTTAAGCAGGCGAGTCGTAGCGCAGCGGCATGAGGTGTGACTGTAAAACCGACTGGTTGTGTGTTCGATCCCCACTCGAGGAGATGGAACTTAAATTTATATTTCCATTTCTTCGCTCTGGTGTCGAGGTTCAGCGCGGCGTTGAGTTCTGCCACCCAACACGTACGTAATACCACCAGAATTCGGCCTACCCTGCTGTGTGCGGGATACAGCGTGAAGCTAAAAAACTATATATAAATAAAAAACAAAACGAAAAACTTAAATTTATTGAAAAATAAATAAGCACACGTAAAACAGTTCACAAAATAACAACACAGCACCTTAAAACAACTACTTCACAAACCATACTAACCTTTACAAATCAACAAAACCCAATTAACATTAAACAAAAACAATCTGAATTAATTTTTAAAAGACAGAGAAAGAAGAGAAAGAAGCTAAACAGTATTACTAAAAGCGATCAAGCAGATTCAGCGATTGTCACACAAAGTCCTCTGTCGCATACAACATTCACATGTTGACGAGATCACGTTCATTTGCCAGCTGCAAGCACTAACCCAGTGATTCTCAACCACTGTGCTGCGGCACTTTTGTGTGCCGCCAAATTTCAAAAGTGTGCCGCCAAATTTTGCAAATATATAATAATGTTAATATAATTAAATTCATTCATCATCATTATTTAAAAAGAAAAATATTTTTAACATGAATATATATTTAAATCCACAAAAAAATAAATTCGTATATTTAAAATTTTTGTCATAAACTATTTATGCAGTGTGTTGTAGTAAATAATTTATCTTTGTGTGCCGCCAAATTTCGAAATTGTTAAATATCAACAAAACCGCAACAAAAAAAAGGTTGAGAATCACTGCACTAACCGTACTTCAGAATTTCATGAGAATGCAAAACGACACGTGATTCGTTACAGACTGACTTGAACAACTACAAATAGAACATTCGATTTTGTTCTCGTTTGAGATTTGTTGAGGGGTGAAAAATAAGGGGGATGCCTGTCGTGTCGTGTTTAGTGATAAAGAATATCGTTGTTTCAATGGTCGTTGGTTCGTTAATAATCACCGATTTATTACGAGATTTTTTTAGCTTCGCGCTGTAGGGTATCCCGCTACTTATAAGGGAGGCAGAGTAAACCTGGAAACTTATCTTAAGACACTACGTTTCTAATAAGACACTACCGTTTGCAATTTTTGGCGGATAAAATATTTTTCTATACTAAATACGATAATTTATGCGAGCAATATGAAATAAAATATTAAAATTACGACTTATTAGGTGTATAACAATTAACAACGGTATGAATTACCATACTAAAACAACCAATTTTTTTTCTAAATACACTTAAATAAAAAAGAAACAGACGAAGCTGCGAATGTTCCACTAGAAAATATTAAAAAGTCGAAGTTTTCTTCATATCAATATAAAGTGTTAATTCCAAAATTTTTTAAATTTTAATATACCTATACTTAGATTATAAAAATCCCCTTTAATTTTTCAATAAAACTCCGAATACGGATGTGAATGGATGAATAACTGCAGACAACACAGCATGAAAGAAAGGACGCGAGTTCAAATCTGTACCTAATACGCACACATACAAAATTTTTCAATTTCGTTTATATCATTTTGTCTTCCTTCAGAAGACTACTCCAATACAAGAAAAGCAATATTTTCCACTGACGTTTCACATAAGAGATTTTCTACGTCTAATTTAGCTCGAGCAACGTAACGAAGTGCCCTCGTAAAACAACAACTAATTTATACTTTCAAACATAAAGTTGTTAAAGGAGCCAGCCAGTGGCGGCCAGACGACAAAGTGAAACGTTCACAGGTCTTCGGCTGAACTCCTTGCTTTGAAAGTATACGGGATAAGCGCAGAGTAATTAAAAACTTCAGACAACCCCGCTTGTTTCCCCTAGCACCGGTCTTAATAAAAAGCGTATTATTACAAATTAGCACTAAAGTAGTTATGAAACCTAAGATAGTAAAACAAATTAGTTTAGTGAGGCCAGTCGTGGCGCAGGGGCATAAAATGGGACTGTAAAACCGACTGGTTGTGGGTTCGATCCCCACTCTGAGATATGAAATATTTACTGAATTTTAATTTATATTTCCATTTCTTCGCTCTGGTCGCGAAGTAAAACGCGGCGTTGAGTTCTGCCACTCAACACGCAATGCCTCCAGAATTCGGTAAAAAGTGGGGAACGTAGTGTCTTAACACTAGGTTCCCTCTGCCTACTCTGCTGTTTGCGGGATACAGGAAGCTGATTTATTTATTTTATTTATTTTAAACAATTTAGTTTTACGAATTATTATAAATCACCTAGCGCTACGACCTAGCGTCATAATATTTACTCCACCTTCAGCCTCTGTCAGAATAATTTCTGGTGGGACGTGGGTACGAAGACTCGGAAAATAATATTTTTAAATATAATCATTTACGCACTTACGTTGAAGTATTTATAGATAATTGTGGAATGCGTTAAGATAGCAATCAATGCAGTTTGTACATTTTTGTGGGATGTTTAAATAATCTGTCCAAATTCAATTTAAAATCTTTATCGATTTTCATTTCAAATTATAATCTTCGAAATTCGATTCGAAATCATACATATCATACATAATATACATAAAGAAGAATAGATAAAAAATAAAAAATATTCAAAACTTATATTGTTTACAGTAGATAGTAAATAATTATGAAATCTTTCACCATTATAGGTAACCTTTCTTTTTAAATCTGTGTCCTAGTTTAAAAAAAAACTAATAAAAACAAAACCTATTCCTGTAATCTTATATCCTAAGTCCATAATAAATTTAGAAACTTCTCACTTTTAAAAGAAAAAGCAAACTCTTCTATACAGTGACCCGAATAAATTGTTAGTGACAACTAGTAAATAACATTTCAACTTGTTTTCCGACGGTATCCCTCTTGAAATACCAGTAAATATTGGATAGAAAAGCAAGCGTTCATTCACGTCGCTTCCAATAAGCTGCATTATCTCTTACCGTGAACACACGGAGACTTTTTAAACATCTTTAAAGTGTTATTCCAGACTTAGGAAAGAAAAATACTTATTTAGAAAACGTATAAAAATTTGAACGCAGCGGGACTCGAACCTGCGCCTCCTGGAAACCGACCAGGCGCTCTGACCACTAAGCCTTCTTAAGAGTCAAAAAGAAAAATCTAACGCATTTGTTAAAAGCTAAGAAAATCCTTCTTTTTGTTATAGCAGTTTTTTGTAGTCTTTTTTTAAGCTTCACGCATTATCCCGTATATAGTAGTGTAGCTAGAGATAATATAGTACTAACTATTGTTAATTCGAGACATTGCGTTGTCTGCCAAAGTGGGACGTAACGTTCGTCATATTAGATAGCGAACGCAATCTTCTTAAAAGAAGTAAAGTGAAAAACACACAAATACACACGCTCTACACATATTAAAAAAACGGTCAATTGTGAGACGAACTCGCGAACCGAGGGTTCCGTACCAATTTCAGGTTTGTATGTTAACGGGAAGTACAATTTTTAAAAGTTGACACACTTAAATTTGCAGACGTATCCAGTTATTTTGTATAAAATAAACTTCAATTGTAAGTTTGTAATTATTTTTTTCTATGACATGTTTATAAATTTTGCCTATTTGGATTTTTTCCTTTATATGTACCTACTGCAAGTCTTCACTTGCCAAATTTCATAATTGTAGGTCCACGGTAAGTACCCTATAGGTTTTGATTACGCAAAGATTTTAATACAAAATGTAGCAAAAGCGATGCATAAACGCTCGTGTCTTTTGATTATAAACTGGTTTTTCTTGTGCTCTAAGGGACCTAAATTTTTGATATCAATTTCAGATTGATACATCCACGTGATTTCGTGATACATGCTATTTATTGGCAGATGGACAGACGGACAACAAAGTGATTCTATAAGGGTTCCTATTGAGATACGGAACCCTAAAAACGTATTCTTTATACTTACCTAAGTCTACGCGAATTAAAGTTATTAGGAATAGAACACTAGAACAACTGCTACAATTATACAAGATGCTATATTAGTTTAATTGAAATCCAACCATTAATATTGATTTATTATAGTTTACGCTATAAATCGAATTACACCTTAATAAAATACATTGCGAATAGATAGATAAATAACATTTGTGAATCGAATCGATATCGTTAAATTATATTTTCCTGTAAAATGTATAGGGAAATTTAATTTGCCAATATTTAACGCCGCTTTATATGTGCGTTTTATATTCGGAGTATAAATTGAAATGTATTTATAGTGCAAAGTATTTTACTACGACGATATGTATTTATGCCATATAACAGGGCAATAGTATTTTAGTATTTTGAATGTATTATTAGTAATCAAACCTCTTTAGCTGTACTGAATGTAACTGGCTGGTTTTAATACCATTAAATGTGACATTCCGATTTGTGCCGTTTTGCGGTATCAATAAGAGTAGCACAAATGTGGTTCAAACGTTTCATGTTTGAAAATTTTTGTGTGAAATATGAGGTTCGCTTGTCGCATATAAAATCAGTGCCATCTTTGAGAAAGTGGAGCAACATTGAAATATTAGTAGCTATGGCATTGCTGAAGAACTGGATGTTGGTCATAAAACAGGTTTACGTCATTTATGAAAGTCTCGGTACAAGAAAAAACCTGACATTTGGGTACCACATGATCTCACTGAGAGAAATCTAATGGAACGTGTTTCCATTTGCGATTCTTTTTTGAAACGTAACAATTCCTAACCATTTCTTAAACACCGACTGCTTACGGGCTGCTTATGCTTTGCAAACTGATTACGGGTGATGAAAAGTGTGACTAGAATGTGCGAAAAGATCATGGTCGAAGCATGGACAAGCCCCACAGACCGTGGCAAAGTCCGGCCTGACTCGGAACAAAGTGATGCTATGTGTATGGTGGGATTCGAAAGGAATTGTCCACTATGAGCTTTTGCCACCGGGCAAAACTATATATTCTGACCTCTATTGTCAGCAACTGATAATGGTACTAATGTAACTGACATCCCACCCTACTCCTCAATGAAATATTTAAATAAAATTATTTAAATAATAATTTTATTATTTTAGTATAGCTCGTGATACGTCTAATATAGTTAGAACCGTTTCGTAAAGATCGTAAGTAATCCAAGATCTTTTAGAGATTCAGAGGTAACAATATTAATATGAAATGTACCATAAATTTAATGTAAGTACAAATAAAATATATTATGATAAATATCATGTCATAGTCTGTCCGTTTTAATCTCCCGTGATATTTCTTAAGTATATCGCAGACGTCTTATCTTCCTCTCTACTGAGTAAAATATTTAGTTATAATAAAAGGAAGAAAGCGCAAGGGCACCGCCTCGCCCATACACCGTGAATTCCTACCAGACCGTGGCTGCAACAGTTTTTATTGAACTCTCCGGGACGTTTGTGTGTGATCTTCCTTAACATACTGGTTACGCTTGCTTATATTAAGATTGTATTAGAATGGTGATTCGTGACGTTGATTGATTTGTGAGATCAATATAAGTCGTTGGTTCGAACGCACTATCGCAAGGCGGCCGATATGTTAAATAAACTCACGGCACACACCCCACAGTCGTGTCTCATTTGTTTTCTACATTAAAACAAGTTGTTAGATACATAGGCGGACACTACTACATACAACAGAGTTCCAGGACATAAAATAGCACCGTACGGGTGTACGAGACGGGCGGACACTACTACATACACCGGAGTTCCAGGACATAAAATAGCACCACACACCTACTCATCATACAACGAGTTATAGAAAAATTGTAGAAACTGTTTTACATAT
>JAATLQ010021084.1:6449-44022 GCA_013421005.1 Heliconius erato x Heliconius himera | reverse complement strand
GGTAGATTTAGGTGGAAAATAACTATAAAAGCAGTGGAATTGTGTCAATCGGGGGCACTCGCTTGTAAGTGACGGCCCCTGTTGGAAGGAAACTAGTGTGAAGTATTGTTAGTAGGTGATACATATCACTTATTGCAATTACATAGTATCTCTTTCAAAATAGTTTAGAATCATATAGACGATGTGTGTTTTTAACGTGTTTCTTTAAAAACGTTACCCGCTTCCGATTTTTAACATATGTATGTCTAATACCATACAAGCATCGCTTATGCATCGTAAGCGCACCGCAAGCCAACGTCGATCGCAGTTTAACAATAAAAGGCCATAGCAATTTGCCTAGACAAGCATATTAGTACCAGCGAAGCCAAGCAGCAGTCGGTTGTGACTCCAATATCAGTTATTAGTCCATAACCATAGGGTCAATGAACTCTAACAGTCGTATAAATCGTAAATAGTTAATATTTTGTTACTGTCTAATATCTTTATGATAATTAATTAAATCTCTTGACAGATTACTTTTATTGTAGAAACTAGAGGACGCGGGCGGCTTCGCCCGCTTATTATGAGTGAATTCTAAAAAAACCACGTTCAATAAAATATTTTTAACAGTCTGAATTTAATTTTTTATAAAAATCGGTGGCAATTTAAAGATTTTTCCATATAAACTTTCAACTCTTTATTTGAACCCTTAGGGGGTGAATTCTTAAAAATCATGAAACGCGTGTTCAATTAAATATTTTTAAGAGTCTGAATTCCAAATTTTATAAAAATCGGTGCAGATTAATTTTTTTTTCCATACAAACTTTCAACCCCTATTTCATCCCTTTAGGGTTAAAATTTTTGAAATTCCCTTCTTAGTGGATGTCCAGAATATGAAAATAAACATCTGCCCAAGTTTCACGTTTCTACGCACAGCGGTTACGGCTCTGCGTGCGTCTTACCTCAGTCAGTCAGCACAAGTCCTTTTATATATATAGATTACATTTATAAGTAATTATAATTCACCAAACCTATTAAATTCTGTATTTCACAATTCCCATACACGCATCTAACAAAGATGGCGGCAGGCATTCTGCGTACATTAATATAATTGTAATTTTACATACCTCATAAAATCATATTCATGTATTTATTTCCATTTACAAAATAAATAATAATTATCTCTGGATATTGACGGCATTACGTGCATTAATATTACTCTTCTTTGTTTTAATAACAAGCTATTAAAAAATTACCGACGAAGTATTCCAAAACAAGCAATCGTAAATAGTGAAAGCACTTATAACTTATCTTACCAGCCTCGAATACTTATATCACTATTACATGTACTAACTAACATACTTTTTACATATAAGATGTAACTAAATATACATTAATTATAAATTAAAACTTCTCTAAACATTTTGAATAACTATCCTTCACCAGACGCGTCCGCCATCTCCATTCTCTTTCTTTCCTCTCCCTGACTTTAACGTTGACAGTACAGCTTATTCAGCCAACATGATATTTTACATTAATTAAAATATTAATTATGTTATTATTTATTTTAAATTATAATACATAATGTTTAAATATAATTATTAAATTATTTTTAATAAATATATTTTATTACTGCGTATTTTACCTACGGTATATTATTATACTTCACTTTAATTACTTGTGTACGGAACGCGTAATTAAAGAACTGAAATAAACTATTAATTTTAAGATTGTATTTTTCTTAATCTATAAATTAAATAATGTTCTAAATTATATTTATAATATTTTTTTATAAATTATTATTATTTCGAATTTACCTACACATTTTAGTTCTGTTATGGATCGTTACACTACCCATAAGATGGCAACAAGTCATCGATCAAAACGGCACTTTTGAATGGCGGAACTCAACGCCCAGCTATCTTGTCTTGTTACCAGAGCGTGAAATGAAAATGATCCGTTGCCCGAGTGGAAATTGAACACATCGCCATTGCGTTTATTATCAAATGAAGCACCGCTGCGCTTTGAATAAAATGTAATGTAACGCTGCTGCAATGTTGCATATATTACGTTTACGGAGATATATTTAGTATTGTGTTTCGTTCATTTGAAGTCAAACTTATTGCGTGCGATAAATAAATACATGCAGTGATAACTGAGCCACAAAGGTGTCAAGGTTCTTTATAACTCGAAAATTGTCACGGCTGAACTATCAAGTAAGCAATTTGACAAAAAGAAAACTTGACGCCAGAATCTTTCTAACCGGGACGTGTATATTTAAAATTCGAATATGTAACACCTGTACACGAATACAGGTGACACTCACTAGTAAAGTATACATAGAATAAATAAAAAAAACAGCTTCACGCTGTATCCCGCACACAGCAGCGTAGGCAGAGCGAACGTAGTGCTAAGACACTCTGTTCCCCACTTTCTGCCGAATTCTGGAGGCATTGCGTGTTGAGTGGCAGAACTCAACGCCGCAAACGCAACGCCGTAAAGTATACATATGTATATTTATTACCTTTACACGTGGTTCTATTACAGTCATTGAATCATCTTCCAGAAAGTAAACTATGTTGACAACACGAACTCGGTAGTTTTCATCAGGGTTCTCATAAACTGGTTGCTTGAAGAATGCCGTAAAGTTCAAACATCTCTTGTCGTAGTGGACCCAATGAGGTATTACTGCAGGTAGGGCAGGTTGCTTCACTCTCCCATAGGTCAACGATGGGTCGTAACTATGAATAATAGATATTATTATTTGGAATACCCAAAGTTTAAAACAATTCTTCTTAATGAAGACTAGGCTATCTTTTTAGTTCCCTCCATTGCACAGTTAACAGAACGATAAGTATGTTAAGAACAAACTGACAAGAACACATCATATTTCTAACATAAATCAAATCAAATCAGCTTCACGCTATATTCCGCACACAGCAGGGTAGGCAGAGGGAACCTAATGTTAAGACACTCCGTTTCCCACTTTTTGTCGAATTCTGGAGGCATTGCGTGACGAGTGGCAGAACTCAACGCCGCGCTTATCCTCGACACCAGAGCGAAGAAATGGAAATATAAATTTTAGGAAATATTTCATCTCCTCGTGGGGATCGAACCCACAACCAGTCGGTTTTACAATCACACTTCGTGCCGCTGCGCCACTACTGGCATTTAAAACATTAACTTGAAAAAAGTCACTATTGTATTAAAATTTACCCAATTTTGAATGTATTTTTCGCAATCACAAATCTAACAAACTTTTATATGAAGCATTTTTTTGCGAAACCTTATCCACTTATTTACGACGAGAGCGGAAATTCAATAACAGCGAAAAAAGTTAATCCGGAAGCTAATTGAATTACTTTTAATTACAATTGGTCGTTCGCAGCAATGCTTGCGACTGCAAATACTAGTATATCTTTTGTTATATTTTTATACCCTTTATGGATTTTTAACTGATCAATCTTTTTTTTATTTTTTGCACAGTTTTGAGGATTTAATTATTGTTTCTTTATATTTATACTGTATGAACAATCCGTTATGCATTTGTGCATATCTTTTTTATAGTAATTTACCAAATATATTTGAGGCCAGTCGTGGCGCAGGAGAACAAAGTGTGACTGTAAAACCGACTGGTTGTGGGTTCGATCCCTACTCGAGGAGATGAAATATTTACTAAAATTTATATTTCCATTTCTTTACTCTGGTGTCGAGGACAAGCGCGGCGTTGAGTTCTGCCACTCAACACGCAATGCCTCCAGAATGCCGCAGAAAGCTGGGAATGGAGTGTCTTAACACTAGGTTCCTGCCTATTCTGCTGTGTGCGGGATACAGCGTGAAGCTGACTTAATTTATTTTTTTTATTAATATGTAGGTATCTGTATATACAGAACAGATGAGAGTTATTGTTCTTAAACGCAATACACTTTAGCTCAGTGGCAGATTTCTCAGTAGACTGAAGAGGCTTGAGCCTAAGATGGCAGAATTTTGATGTGGCAACTTTGCGGTCTGATTTTATTTTGCTACTATATTTATACATAATTAAAAAGATTAATGTATGATGCCTTACAGCAAAATCTGCGATATATTTCATCTTTGCATTCTTATTTGTCATTTGTCACCAACGATATAGGAAATTCCCTACTAAAACTAACAATTGTAAAGATGACAAAAAATTAACAGCCTATAGAGCCTTGTAGATCCACCTCTGGTGTAACTATAATGTAAAGGACGTACGTACGTAATAACTTACTTAACTGAGTCCTCGGGTAAAGCAAAAGCATTGCTGTCCACATCAGTTGCAGTGCCCCCAGGACCTCGTATATATGTATCTGGAAATCTATGTCCTTGGTAATATCGTAATGAGCTACGAATATGATGCTGAGTTTTCGTTGGATCAGAGAAAGTCAATCCCGGTAGCTTTGGGAGTCCCCATGCCATAGTAAAATCTGATGAATCGAACAAATTAGATGTATGTAATTTTTTGATTTCTTGGTATAAAAATGAAATGATTTTTTTTTTACTTCATTATTTTACAAATTTATGCTCGTGCACCAAGGTAGACAGCGAGAATCAAGTGTCTACATATAATATTTATATTCGGTTCTATGCTTTTCGTCGGAATTAGAGACATTCCGTGGCGGAACCTAACGCCGCTTTTTGTTTTGCCAAAGCAGGAAAGTACAAATAATCATTCGCCAAAGTGGAGATTGAAATCACAAGCTATTTCGTCTCGCTGCCTCTTTACTCTTTGTTATCGTGACGTTTTTAACTATTTATTTCAAGATTTTTTGTAATGGTATAAAAATGTTAGGTTATAGTTTTGATTTAAAAATGTAACATGGACATTTCCGATAGTCTAATTTGTTTAACTTAGAAAAAAGAATAAATATGAACAAGTATAGATGATGATATTTCTAAGTGTAAACGATTCCCATTTGGGGCAATAATTATTTGCATTTCCTTGCTCTGGTAGATAAGGTACGGCATTGAGGTCCGCCACTTAACAAACATAGTCTCAAATTCTGAGCAAAAGCGGAGAAAAGAGTGTGTTGGCACTCCGTTTTTCCTGTCTACTTTATATATTATGCAAGATCTTAATTCACAATGTCATTAATTAACAAATATTTATTATAATTTCGCAGGATAATACTAACATTTCATTGACTTTATACTTACCATAAAATATAAATATCCACAAAAATAAACACAATATATAAAATAAACGGTTATATTAGATTTCAATTTAATAAATTTTCAATTACATTTGACAGCGTCAAGTAATATTTAAGGAATGGCTTTGTTGCTAAGATATGATATTGGTTACCAGGACTCCTGCTGTATCAATATTATTTTGGTACGAATGACAACCAAGAAGGTACTTATATAGTTATAGCTATTTATATCACTAAGTTGCAATACAGTAGAAACTCGATTAACCGGACTAATTGTTGTTGGTAGGCATTCGGATAATCGAAAATCCGGATAATCAAAAATATGGAAAATCGGGTAATCAGGTATTTAGAATATGTAAGTATGCACATACGTAGTGATATAAATTTAATTAAAATAACTAATACATTAAGTGAAAATCAATGTTTATTCAGATATCTTACGATGTACGAGGATGGGACGCGGCGCGGGCGGGGTGGTGCCAGATTCGACACGTTCATGCTTGCAATGATACGACTTGTAGGTACATTTAATACAGTTAGTCTGTAGTCCGGATAATCGCGAATCCGTATAATTGAGGGCCGGATAACAGAGTTTCTACTGTACATACTACTAGTACTGTTTAAATAAGGTTATAATACTAGTGATCGACGTCATTTTAAGGAGATTGCATATTTTAATCACAGATATAAAAGTTTATATAATAATTATAAATAAATATATTCCGCTCAACCTCCTCTAGTAAAGCGCAATTAGCTTAACTTTAACTTTACTTTGCTTACATTTCAATTTGCTATATTAAATAAAATAGCGAGGAGCAATTATTTTATTACACTAAATGTTAGCAAAAGGTACATTAATAACATTTAATTTTGTATTGAAAATTTGAGAAATCTATATTTATTTATACAGAGTGTTTTTGTTTCAAGTAACGACTAACAAATATATACTATAACTTATTAATTAAAATTACAACATAAAAGTCAATTCAATTCTATGTTACAAAAACGTTTAGGCGCATTTAAAAATTATAAATATGAAAAACTGTTTTTTCACATTTCGCCGAGTTGCTCAGTAACGTGGACAAATATCAAAACGGAAAAATGTCAGCAGAATGACACGACTAAACCTCCAAAAGCTAACATTATATAACTGCGTTTACTTACACAAGCAGATTTAAACTCTACTGTGAAAAGAATAGAGGCGACTATATTAATTTAATCCGCAAAAAAATATTAGAATTTTACACTCGTTATAATAAAGGTTACTTTTATTTCATCATCAAATAAAACGTTGGAAAATTTAATATGTGCTATGTAGGTACATAATGGTTTTTTTTAGTTTCATGCTGTATCATGCATAAGTCAGGACAGGCAGAGAGAACCTAGTGTTAAGACTCTCCTTCGCCACGAACCGCCCAATTTTAATGTTTGCCTTGTTTTTTTCTATTAAAAAATATATAGAATATATAATAAAATATTGAAACTAATTACAACTTTTAGCAGACTTATTTAATACGTTCCAATGACATCGCGAATTAATACCAATCTTGTTTTACTTCATATGCACTTGAGCATAAAGTAATAGGAAGTTTTAGTTTTCGATACAGTTATGAAGATTTATAAATTTTATATAATCAATTGCTTTATATTGAATAATTTGGCAAGTCTTAGGTAGGCTGTAGACAAAACGAATAGTGAATAAAAATTAAAAAAAATGATTCACGCTGTATCTCGCATTCTGTCGCAGGGGGAAAGATTGTTCAGACAATCCGTTCCTCATTTTCCACCGACTTCTGGAGGTGTTGCGTGTTGAGTGGCGGAATTCAACTCCGCGCTTTGCCTCGACACCAAAGCGAAGAAATAAAAATATGAAATACTTCATTTCGGCGAGTGAGGACCGAATTGACAACCAGTTGCGTTTACAGGTGCCCCTGCGCCACGACTGGCCTCCTTATAGTGATTAGTTACTGTGATCTCCAAATTCTATACGATTCTATAAAATTTATTGATATTGATTGTTATTGTGAAATAAATAGTACAATAAAAGATTGTTCCGCAGAAATCTGTCGACACATTTATCAAGATGTCGAGGCTATTGAGAGCTATACGAGGGGCTCACATGCCTGGCCTGTCTCACGTGAGAAGACACTCCAGTTATCCTCTTACGTATTCAGACGAGGTGCGCGAGGCAAAGGCCAGTGGCAAGCCGATAGTCGCTTTGGAATCAACTATCATCACTCATGGTATGCCGTACCCAAGGAATTTAGACACAGCCCTAGAAGTAGAAGACATTATTAGACAACAAGTAAGTTTATTTTTAAAAACCTTACCTATTTTTAAAAAAAATATATATCGAAATCAATGTTTTCTAATAAGGACAGTATAATTTTTCTTAAACAAAAATTTCAAATATAATTTTTTTTTACAATTATTTTATTTCGTAGAATATTCAGCAATATTTCTTTGTAACCCATAAAGCTCGTATGTACCACACTCCACACATTCATAAATAAATTTTTAAAATAATATTTAAGGCCAGACCTGTAAACGCGACAGGTTGTGAAATCGATCGATCGATTCCCACACGAGAAAATGAAATATTCCACCTCCGCAATTCGACGGAAAGTGGAGAATGGAAATGTCTTATTGAGAACGGAGTGTTTTAACACTTCCTTCCAACCTTCTACCTACCCTGTTATGTACGTGATACAACGTGAAGGTTGAGGAAAAGAAATATTTTATATTTTAATTTTTTTACTCTGTTGTTTCCAAGCGCAGGGTTAAGTTAAGCCACTCAACACGCAATACCTCCAGAATTCATCAGAAAATGAGCAGTGGAGTGTCTTAGCAATAGACTCCCTCTGCCTACCCTGCTAAATGCGGGATACAGCGTGAATCTAAAAAAAAATGCACTTTTAAAGTTAAACGTGATTAAAATCAAAAGCTGACGTTTGTTACAAAGTTATAACTCTTATACAGTCACGTCATGTCATGCATGTAACGAAGTGTATGAAATAAAGCGTCGGCGGGCCTGTGAGCTGCAGTGCCCTTAATTGAGTGAAAGCGGCTTTCCTCTTGCTAATCCCCCACGTCACGCTACAATTCATGTTCCTAATATAGTAATAGTTCGTATGGCGAAAGGATTTCTTGTATGATGTTAAATTTATTAAAAAGTATAATTTATTTATAAAAATATTTATACGTAAGTGTTAATGTCTAAAATCAGCTTCACGCTGTATCCCGCACACAGCAGGGTAGGCAGAGAGAACCTAGTGTTAAGACATTTCGTTCCCCACTTTCTGCCGGCTTCTGGAGGCATTGCGTGTTGAGTGGCGGAACTCAACGCTGCGCTTTGCCTCGACACCAGAGCGAAGAAATGAAAATATAAATGTAAATAAATATTTTAATTCCTCGAGTGGGGATAAGTTAAGGTATAGGAAGGTAGATGATAATTGATGCATGTTAATAAAAATACTCAACACGAAAAGCTCTAAAAATTAAATAATGTACTTGCTGAGCAAACGGCTGAACATGCTTTCTTAAATTATGGTTAAGAACGCTCTCGGTTAAGTCACCTTTCACACACAAATATCTAAATCAAAATCAGTTCATCAGTTTGGGAGCTGCGATGTTACAGACAGACAAACAGTTGCACACATACTCACTCACCTATATACGCATACACTCATATACATTAACTCAGATACGTCAAACTTATAAGCCACCCTTCTGTTTTCTTGGGGGTTAAAAATATAATTTATTGCCAGAAAACAATGCGCGTGTAGGCATCGGTTTAAAAAATTAGAGAAGATACTTCTATAACATTAGAAGTTGTCACAAATGTTCTTAAATTATATAGAACTTGTTGTATATAATTTAACATTTATTAGGCCAGTCGTGGCGCAGGGGCACAAAGTGTGATTGCAAAACCGACTGGTTGTGGGTTCGATCCCACTCGAAGAAATAAAAAAAATATTTACATTTATATTTTCATGTCTTCGCTCTGGTGTCGAGGCAAAGTGCAGCGTAGAGTTCCGCCACTCAACTAACACGTAATACCTCCAAAATTCGGCGATAAGTGGGTAACGGAGTGTCTTAACATTAGGTTCCCTCTGCCTACCCTGCTGTGTCGGGATAAAGCACTTACCACCAGGCGACCCGTGCGCACCTTTGCCTTGTTTTTACATAAAAAAAGTAATTACTAAATTAGATTTAGTTCGTCAATTATCTAATAACATATTCATTGTAGGGCGCAACACCGGCTACTATTGCAATTCTAAAAGGCCAGCTGACAGTAGGCCTAACAAAAGAAGAAATACAATACCTAGCAAAGGCACAGGACGTTGTAAAGGCATCGAGGCGAGACTTGGCACCTATAATGGCAACACAACTAGATGGCGCTACTACCGTCGCTGGTACTATTATAGCCGCTCAACTGGCAGATATACCCGTCTTTGTTACTGGAGGCATAGGTAAAAATTTTATTTCCTTTCTGAGTATGTATCTATTTATAATAAACTAGCTATGCTCGCGACTTCGTCTGCATAGGTAGTACAGACCGTGAGGCGTAAGCTGAGCTTTGCATTCGTGTGAGTGTACACAGATAGTGTAGGTGTGACGACGGTTTGAAGCGTATTTTAGCGTATTAGCGTATCTAGATATATTTTCTGGGGAGTATCCTGGTCTTCAGCTTTGAACAGCAACTTTTGTTGTTAGTATTTTTTTTGGAGTGGGCACAGAATTATTCTGGGGTAGGCACGGCCCACACAGCTCTTTGCCTTCCTACGCCCATATCCATTCTTTGTTTGGTTTAAAACTGGTTATTGCTGCTTTTTGGCCATTAAATGTGTAAAAAAAATTGACACGATCACTATACAATAATAGAAAAAAGGAAGTAAGCAAGTAGAATAAGAAAGAAAATATTCCGTAGTCACAATGCTGTTCTTGAGGATATATCGGAACATTTAATTATTGACACAACCAATACAATAGACTAAATTGAAGCTGATGATCTTCAATTTTTTTATTGATAACTAATAATACATTATAATTTTAATGTTTTTTTTTTCTAATTCTACTTTTGGTGATCACTCACCCAAATGCCAGCCAGCTTACGTTTCGTGGACTGTACTTACTTTTTATTTATGAGTCAATTATAGTAAAACAAACCCTAAAAGTTACGAGAAGTTTGCCAAAATACAATAAAGAAAATTATCTTTTAATCGTCTAAGCCGTTCTGAGGTTAGCGTGACAAGAACCACAGGCAAAAATTCTAACAATTGTTTTTGGGTTCTATTACGTTATTATGCACATCGTACGTCTATATAATAATTATTTTTCTTATATATCTTCCATGTACAGACAGTCATCAGTTACATTTTTAATATATGTATAAACGGAAGTAGTTATACTCGATTTATTATGGTATGACAAAAAATGTAATCAAAAAAATTCAGTTTCTCAAACTTTATTGTATTTTTTTATTTATATTTAATTTATTTAACGTCGAGTTTTTTATATATAGCATTATTGCTTGTTGTGCTTGAATGTTATATATAAAATATCTTTGTATAAAATAAGAATAGCAAAAAATAAAATGAAAATGTACAAGTTTTACTAAAAATTACTTAACTACTAGGATAATAAATCTTAATATATCTATTATTCTATTATTTATCAGAATTTGGAGGATTTTGAGGAACTGTCACCAACATTATTGACGAAACGGTCAACCACATTATCTATTAAATTAATTTTATTTTTTATCTTTTGCTCTTCTTTTATCACATGGTGACTACAGCTTTACCAAGCTTCTACTGTTGTATTTTTTATTAGAACAATAATGTTCTAATATAAATATTAATTACGAGATATAACTTATTTTTATAGTACTAAAATATGTATCTGAAGAATAAATGTGTCTGAAGTTTGAAAAGAAGTTGACTTTTAGGTGTTTTTACATGTACATGATATATTTAAAAAATATTATTAAAAATAAAAAAAACCGAGTGCATACCAACATTTTTAAATTTTAAGTTAAAATATTATCGGCTTTAAATATAAAAACAATCTTTATTTTTATTATTGTTGTTTTACTTACTACTTTTCGTTTTCGTTTATTTTAACTTAACTTCTTTTTATTTACTATACATACAGAGTGCAATTTTATAAAATTTGAAAATATAAATATTTAAATTATATTTCGATAATAATAAGATATTTTAAAAAAAAAAATTCGAAAATGATAAGAATTTTGTAAAAAAAAATTCTCCCCGCTTTACTGGTATTCTATTTCAATTATAAGATAATATTATAATAAATTTTATGGCTATTTACAGTGTGATTAGCGAATTGATACTTAAAATATATATTTTTTAATGAATATAATAACTCCATCAAACCTGTAATGTAAAAGAACCTTTTTTTGACATGTTTACCTTTTATGTCATGCCTTCGTGAATCGAGTATCTATGACGCTCAAAATTTCAAAAACAAACATTGTTTCTATCATTAAAGAAATGAGACTGTAGGCTACGTACGTAGCAAGTATGGCTACGGTGCTACAATTCTTTGTGTTATCGTAGGTACGTCTGTGTAAAATCATTTCTACTGTGAATATTTCATGTGGAGACATGTTTCTCTGTGCAAATAGATATTTTTTTTACTGCTTCTGTGCTATAACTGTAAAATAATAAAAAAAACGTTCTACGGCTAATTAGGGATAGTTTGTATACAAAAAACCTTTTTAAATGTTCATCTAGCTGTCAGTTGTTCGCGATTCATACAAAAGCTATTGAACGGATTTTGATTAAACTTTTCTATGTTTTATTAGTCCTCGACAACGTATAGCCTGTTATTTATTTCAAAAGCTTAGAATATCTGATATAGAAGCCCAGTCAGACTTTCTAGTCTATAACGACTGTAAAAGTTAGTTAACATGATGCGCACTTTCTGGTAATATAAAAAAAAAGTTATTATATGGAATCATAGAAACCCACCTAAACCGACGAGATATGAATATAAAGCCTTAAGAAAATTGTTCAGCTTCGGGAGCATTTTCTAATGAATAAAATCAGCTTCACGTTCCTGCGCACAGCAGGGTAGGCAGAGGGAACCTAGTGTTAAGACACTCCGTTGCCCACTTTTTGCTGAACTCTGGAGGCATTGCGTGTTGAGTGGTAGAACTCTAAGCCGCGCTTTGCGTCGACACCATAGCGAAGAAATGGAAATATAAATTTAAGTAAATATTTCATGTCCTCGAGAGGGAATCGAACTCACAACCAGTCGGTGTTACAGTTACACTTTGTGTCCCTGCGCCACGACTGGCCTCATTTTCACTTAAGAAAATTAAAAGTGTACCTGATATGAAACTAACAAAGATTGATATATTGTATTTGCCTGCTTTTTAAATATACTGCAACCTATATTGACAATATTAACTTTAAAAGTTTACTAGTTATTAAAAGAAATAATATTATATATATTTTTTACTAACTTTTTACTAGCATTATGTTATTAAGCTAAGGAAACGTAGTGTTAAGAAACCCCATTTTCTATTTTCCGGCGTAATTTTCGAGACATAAAGAGCCTAAATTCACTTTGTCTTAATGTCAAAGCGGAGAAATAGTTAATAATTATTAATTATTAATCTAAGTAATAACTAAGAACATAATTCATTAACCCACGTTCTTCCCTCTCACAGTCACATGTTGTGCCAATGTGCCACGACGGCTTCGCTACCCATAAGGAAAAACTGTGTAGGGTAAATAAATAGGAAATATTTAAAAAAAACCGTAGCGTTTGGCGCTCCGTTCTCTCTGACTACCCCGCAAGGGATAGAGCGTGAAGCTAAGTTAAGTTATTTAAAAAAAATGCGATCGGACTTCAATTATCTGCATAGTAGCTGTGAAATGAGCGAATTTTACCACGAACAGCTCGCTAGTACCATATTAGAGCTGGCGGCGTACAACTTCAATGAGTGATGAAATTAATACCTGACAAATTCCATAGTCGCGATGAAATCTATCTGAATGCCGTTCCGCGAAATCTCATGAACTACAAACAATACCACAAATCTTAGATTGGCGCGTTAAATATTTTACTATAGCATCGGAGTTTTGAATAGTTGTACCTTAGTTGGAATTCATAGTTTATGTAAATAATATATAAATAGTGATCTAGTTTTGTTTATATTATAAACTTTTTAATAATTATTTTACATTTTTATCTACTTGACTATATTATTTAAAAAAACCGGTTAAGTGCGAGTCGTACTCGCCCACCGTGGCTTCTATACCAATTTTCGGATTGTAGGTCAACGGGAAGTACCTACTACTTATAAAAGTGGACAAGTTTAAGCTTGTAGGCGTATGCATTCATTTCATGTTAACTACAAATATATGTGAGGCCAGTCGTGGCGCAGGGGCACATAGTGTGACTGTAAAACCGACTGGTTGTGTGTTCGATTCCCACTCGATGAGATGAACTATTTATTTAAATTTATATTTCCATTTCTTCGCGGAGTTGAGTTCTGCCACTCAACACGCAATGCCTCCAGAATTCGGCAGAAAGTGGGGAACAGAGTGTAGTAACACTAGGTTCCCTCTGTCTACCCTGCCGTGTGCGGGATACAGCGTGAAGCTGATAAAAAAAATTAATATGTATGAAATACCTATAAATTTACATTTTTCGGATTTTTTCCTTTATTTATATTGTAAGTCTTCACTATTTGCCAAATTTCCTAGGTATCCACGTAAATTTTATCGGGTGACGCCGCATTTAGGTCTTTATTATATGTATAATTTTATATGTGATGAATTTTACGTAGTGGATTAAACAGTACCTGCGGCACTGCATACATTATAATAATCACTACTATACTTACCCTCAGGCGGGCGTCTACTTCACCTAATAATTACATTTATAGAAAATCGATTTACCTATAACCGTTTTATCAAACTTCATGCCTACATATAAAGCTTCTGATAAAATATAATGCATAATTTCTTAGGAGCGGCCGTCGTAGCGCAGCGTCGTAGTCGTAGGTTGTAGGTTCGATTCCCTCTCGGAAAAATAAACAATTATTTATATAATATTTCTTCGTTGGGGTTCCAAGGCAAAGCGCGGCGTTGAGTTCCGCCACTGAATACGCAAAGCCTCGAAAATTCGTCGGAAAATGAGAAACGAAGTGTCTTAACACTAGAGTCCTGTCTACCATGCTATATGCGGGATACAACGTGAAGCGGAAATTAAAATCATTTATTATAAATCCAAGGCGGAGTTCACCGTGAAGGCGAGGACACGATGGATGTGTCAGCTGACCTCACCGAGCTGGGTCGCAGTGGGACCTTGGTTGTGTGCAGTGGAGTCAAATCTATCCTTGACATCGGCAGGACACTTGAGTTCTTGGTATGATTTGTTGCTTTTTTTTATTATTTATTAACTTTGTGTCACAGTAAAAATATATAAGTAGGTACCGAAAATAAACCATTGTAATAGTTGTCGTAGAGTTAAGAAATAATATTTTTTATTTCTATTAATGCTGTGTGGTGTTTAAGAACAAGTATATGTATACATATTATTTGTTAACTTAATATATTTTATGTTGATGTCCAGTGGAGTTAAATGTCTGACTGTAAGTGCAATGCTTGTGGGCTCGATTCCTACTCGGGCTATAAATTATTTTCACTTTTACGTCTCCTTAAATTTCCACTTCTTCGCTCTGGTGTCGAGGTTAAGCGCGGCGTTGAGTTCTGCCACTCAACACGCAATTCCTCCAGAATTCGGCAGAAAGTGGGGAACGGAGTGTCTTAACACTAGGTTCCCTCTGCCTACCCTGCTGTGTGCGGGATACAGCGTGAAGCTAATTTAATTTAATTTAATTTTTAATATAAAAAAAAATTACGTAGCCAGATATGAACCCGCGCCTGTTTGGAAACCGTCCAAGTGCTCTAACCTTTAAATGTGATATAAAATATTCAAAAAATAGTATTCTCTCTTGCCAAACGATAATTCTAAGTAATAATCTTTGGGTAGCGGAAATAAAAATTTCTCTACAGAGATGCTAACAACATAAATAAGTTGTAACAAGCGTATAAGAATTTCAACGGTCGAGGTATGAGAACGTATGGCTTAGTTGGTCAAAGGGCTTGGACGTATTCCAAATAGGCGCGGGTTTAGGTTTATCCCGCTACGCCCAAATTTTTATGTTTTTTTAATAAGAATTTTTCTTTCCTAAGTGTAGAATAACACTTTAAAAATAAAAAAATATAAGACAAAATATTTGATAATTTCATAATTGTTTTTTTTTCTTATTTAGAAACTTATAAGTACATACATATAAGAACATAACAGTACTCGAACCAGCGTCTCTTGAAAGGTGTCTTGGCGCTCTGGCCAATTAGAATTTTAAAAATGTTATTTTTCACCTTCACGCTGTATTCCACATGTAACACAGGGTAGGCAGAGGGAGCCTACTGTTTAGTGGCGGAGGTCAACGCCGCGCTTTGGCTTGACACTAAAGCGAATAAATGAAAACATTAAATATTTCTTTTCCTCTAGTGGAAATCGAACCCAAAACCTGTCGCGTTTACAGTCACAAGCTTGTGCCCGTAGAAATATGTTAATAAGTAAACAAATTATTAATTCACAAGGAAACACAAGGAGTCACCGTGTGTTCCTTCGGGGAATCTAAAGACTTCCCCGCGTTTTACACGGCACGTTCTGGTCAAAAAGCACCTTACAATGTCGCCGACGCGTCCCATGCAGCTCGCATCTTACAAGCAGCGCGACAACTACGACTGACTTCTGGTATCGTGATCGGTGTACCGGTGCCTAGAGAACACGCAATGGATGGTGAGTATTTAAATATTTAAAAAAAAAATTACATGCTTAATTACGTTATTGTAAAATAGACTGATTGTGAGTTCGATCCCCACTGGAGGAGATAATATTTAGATTTATGTTTATATATTATCTCTACGAGAAATATTTATTTAAATTTAAAAATCAAATAAATCAGCTTCACGCTGTATCCCGCACACAGCAGGGTAGGCAGAGGGAACCTAGTGTAAGTGTAGTGTAATTTATATTTTTATTTCTTCGCTCTGGTGTCGAGGCAAAGCACAGCGTTGAGTTCCGCCACTCAACACGCAATGCCTCCAGAATTCAACGAAAAGTGGGAAACGGAGTGTCTAAACACTAGGTTCTCTCTGGCATAATCAGCTTCAAGCAGCAGGGTGCTGCTTGAAGCTCATTATTCATAAATCTACGTAGTGGGGTTCGAACTCTCAACTGTGGCAGCCATAGTCCTGTGGCCCTACGCCACGGCGGCCTCAAAAAATGTCTCATTCAGAAAAACAATTAATTCAGAGATCAAACATAATTTGGTGAATTATTTAAATATGGTAGGTATTCATACTCGATAATACATTGTATCTTTATTATTAACAATTTGATTTGCATACAAAAGAGTGTTAAAATTTGCATACAGTATTACTTTACCGAACCAGTTCACAATTTGCATAGACTTTATAGGTTTTTTGCAGAGCAAAGTCCAATATGGTGCTTTCGTTATAAAATCCTTTCATAAAAAAAGTTATATTAAGTAAAATACTGCTTAAATTTAAGAACCATTTTTTATATATTCCATCTCTCAATAAAACTCAACGCCGCGCTTTGCCTCGGCACCAGAGAGAAGAAATGGAAATATTAATTTAAATAAATATTTTACTTCCTCGATTAGGAATCGAACCCACAACCAGTCGCAGTTTACAGTGACTCCCTTGTGTTCCTGCGCGACATCTAAGAGAATTGAGAAAAGGAAATAAAAGCCAAGTTAAGAAAGGTTCTAAGAAAATTGAGAGAAGGAAATAAAAGCCAAGTCAGCTTATCGAATCCACGATGTAGTGGATTACTTGGAGTCCCAACTCCTTTTGAGTTGCTCATTATAGCATTGCAAAGATAAAGCTTTTGTTCTGCTAAGGCAGATTAATAAGCTTACGTTAATTTTGTAATATTTTTATTTTTATCCCAGTGTTTCTCGTTAAATATTAATTTTATAAACAAACAACAGTTCACTTGTGAGTTGTGTCCCTGAGGCCAGTCGTGGCGCAGGGGAACTGTAACCGCGATCGGTTGTGGGTTGGATTCCCACACAAGGAAATTCATTTATTATTTTTATATCTTACTCTGGTCAGGCAAAACACGGCGTTAAATTCCGCCATTTAATAAGGAATGCTTCCCAGCAATCACGTGAAGAAAATACGTAAAACGTAAACATTAAAACCTGTAAATGAACAACAAATTTATACATAGTGTAGTAAATTATTAATTATAATTTTATTAGGGTAACCCTGAACAAGAACACAAGGGCCTTGTTTACCCTTAACTATATAATGTTAGAATCACTTCACTTTAATTACTATGATGACCCACATAGACCTACATAGGTATATAAAACCGTATATCAGTGAAATCAAATCAGTTTCACGCTGTATCCCGCACACAGCGGGGTAGGTAGAGAGAATCTAGTGTTAAGAGACTCCGTTCCCCTATTTTAGCCGAATTCTGAGCTTTGCGTGTTGAGAACAGTATATTTTAGAAATATTTATAATTTAAAATTCATGACATAATAAAAATGCTTTTCCCAACAGAAAATATAATAGAGACAGCTATTAGGAATGCACTTTTCGAGGCAAACAAGCAGGGTATTCGTGGTAAGGAAGTGACCCCATTCCTACTGGCCGCCGTGTCTGCAGCTACGGGTGGCGCCTCGCTTCTTTCTAGTATCCTTTTTTGTTTGTTTAACCAATATCCAAGACTTTAACTTTTTCACAATTAACTGTAATTGTAACTTAACAATTAATAGTGAAATCACAATTGAATTGAGAACAGTGGCGCAGGGGCACAAAGTGTGACTGTAAAATCGACTGGTTGTGGGTTCGATCCCCACTCGAGGAAGTGAAATATTTATTTACATTTATATTTTTATTTCTTTGGTCGAGGCAAAGAGCGGCGTTGAGTTCCGCCATTCGACACGCAATGCCTACAGAACTCGGCGAAAAGCGAGGAACGGAGTGTCTTAACACTAAGTTCCCTTTGCCTAATCTGCTGTGCGCGGGATACAGCGTGAAGCTGATTTAATTTGATTTTACAATTGATTTAAAGAGTGAGATATTTGATTTGATTGATAATACTCCTGTAAAACTACTTTTAATGTATATATTTGATACATATAACCTTGAATCGTTCGTTAAATCTTAAACAACAAATTAAAAGTACAGAAACTTGAATGGTCCTAAAATGATACTACTAAAACTAATTGCCACAATTTCTTCCCTAAACGACTCCCAGACATCGCTCTCATAAAGAACAACGCTAAAGTCGGCGCCGATATTGCCGTCCAATTTCAAAAACTGAGGCACGTTGACAATTTAGAGAACGCTTTTAATATCGGAGTCTCAAAGAGCTCTGGGAAATGTAAGACGAATTCTTCAAGACAGATACATACCATGTGCGCTACGAATGGCAGGGAAGGCGCAGATAATGTTAATGTAAAAGGGGAACCTTCGGGTGACGTGCTTGTTATCGGTGGGGCTAACGTTGACAGAACCTACAGTGTTAATGAACAACACATCGAGGTAAGATAGTTCTAATAATTAAGAATATACCTACTGTTTCTATTGCAGCTTCGATTATGTACATGGTTTTACTTGTGAACATTTATACATTTTATATATTTTAATATATTATTAGAACATTTATATGTATTATTTTAATCGAAGAAATAAAACTTATTTGCTGATAACCTATAGAAATGATTTATGGTATTTCTTTCTTTAGTATCGCAATAAGGTAGTAAAATAAATTCGTTAATATTGAGCCTTATTTCAAGACTTGTCTTTAATAAAAGGTATAAGATAATAGGAAAACGGAAATTATGAAACTCATAAATTATTTTTAGCTTCCCTTTTTTATCTTCACACTGTAACCTAGTATTGAGACACTCCGTCGCCTTCTTTCCGCCGCATTCACGAATCATAGTGTGTTAAGTAGCGGAACTTAACCCCGTGCTTTGCCTTGTTACCAGAACGAAGAAATAAATATATTAAATAATGTATTTCCAGTCAAACAAATATATAAAACTTTACTTTACTAATCCCTATTTTCTATTATTTGTAACTTTTTCACAACAAAATCTTATCTCGGTTTCAACATTTGTAATGGATACCTAACCTCTCCACATATACTAAACCTCTATGTGGTTGATTAGTTGCTACGAAAAGCTACAGCATTGATTAAAAGGGAGTACATACTCTACATAAATTTAAACAAGACATCGAAAACTTCAATTTGAAATGCTGTTTTATTTTAAAAATCTTTTTTTGAATAAATTAAGGGAAATAACATCAAAATAAAACACAGCCATTTTAACAAAGATTTTATTTAATGCATTTATTATGATAATATTAGCTCTCAGTCGCCTAGTGCGTACCTTCGGAAAGTTGCAACAAGACTACTATAATTAGAATTGTAGAACCACACATTATTAATAATATAATAAACTTAACATGAATCATTTATTTGTAAGTCAATAAAAATATTAACTTTTAAAATACATTTAGTCAATATTCTAAACTAATATTCGTTTATAACATTACAATTTATTAATAATTAATACATTTATTGACAATACCAACAGCAAAAATATTCGAATTTGGTATGAAAGTGGATTTTTTACTACTTTAATTATAGTTTAAACAATTTAATATAACAGAAAAATATAAAATACCAAGCGTAGTAACTGTAACATTGACTTTATTAATAATTTATAAAATAAGATTAAGATCAATTATTTCTTTATATTTATTACATTTATAAATTCCCAGAAAGGTATAGGCAGCACGTCAGAGATGAGTTCTCTCGAAGTATTTTAGTAATATTGATTGTTCTCATAATAAACACAATATCTGTTATACGTTTTTTTTTATAAGCCAAGGCACATGTTATTTAACCATTTGGAAGAAATGCAGGATTTAGATTTGATCCTAGCTACGTATGTATATCCAACTTTCCGAATATTAGGTACAAATTTTTAATAAGATTGGTACATTCAGTGACAACAATATTAAAAAACTATGTATCTGCATAAATTCATAAAATATTATACCTACTCTAAGCAAACGTAATTAGTTTATTTATTATTTAATAATATATCATTATAATAATTTCTAAAAGTTACACCATAATATTAGAAATGTATGTGTTGATGCGCGAACGGATAGGACCCACGGTGACGTTTCAATCGAAAGAACTAGCCATGCACGTTAAGCCTAGGTCACTGATGCGGGGCGATATTAGCTTATTTGTGTGTTTTTGGTTCCGTTTTATATACTAAACTTTAATTTTTCCTACAACATGCTAGTTCTTTCTATCTCAATAGGAGTATACAGCTATTTATTCTCGTATCTAAGTTATTTGATAGCGTTTTGAATATATATAAATCCAAACAACGCTAAAGGTAAACTGCCTTGTGAATTAAACATGAAGCCACATAATTAAGCCATTACTTTTGTATACCTATACCTGTATATTTTGACCTACAGGTCTAAAAGTTGTGAAATTAGTAAAAAATGGAAGGTAAAATAATTTACACAGCCATATAATACGTAAATGTTCCCATAAAATGGGGATAAAATAATCGTAATTTAAATAAAGATTGCTCTCAAAATGCATCAGAAGGTCAAAAATATAAAAACAAATAATAATTTTTATTTTAAATAAGCTTTTATACTTAGGCACTACGTCGTTTAAGCTCATATCAGTACTATTTCATTCTGTTCATGCGCAACTCGCATACTACACATATACATACAAATTGTATTATTATTTACAATTTCGTTATATAAATTTGGTAATGTTGCCGTTACGAAATATTTTTCAGCAAATGTTGCCGTTACAAAATATTTTTATTGTACAAAGTAAAATATTATTCAATGTTGCTAATAAATTATTTTGTAACTTATAATTAAAATTACAAATAATATTAATATACTTTCTAATTTAAATATGATAATATTACATTTATTTTTAAATGTAATTTAAATTAAAAAATCATATTTAAAAATTGAAAAAAAAAAACGATAAACAATTGATCATATAGTAATGACAACACCGATCTAGGTGACGTGGGTAACAGGAATTGTTAAACAATATTTCTTCAAATCTTAAATAACATAGATATTAGTCTATTGGTATACAATTAAAAGCTGTCGACTTATGCCTAAAATAATATAATTAATAATTGTTTTGTATGAACAACTAGAAATAACACATTTTCACTTTTATCTTTGAAACGCACTAGGTACCGTTATTAAAACTTAGTAAATGATATCCCGTCTACTTTCGTTATTTTTGTAGTAACAACACAACATTTTAATAGACTTAAGTAATTCTTTGACTGCCAAGCATAGGAACTAAACACAAGCTTTGCTCGTGGAATCGATTTCATCCTAATTATTCATTGCCACTTAATAATCAAAAGTTCCCGCAAATCACTATATTTTTAACACATACATATCTTTCTTTCACATTAATATTCTGAACTTGTCTACTTTGATTTTATAAACACAAAATACACATACTTGCACAAAGTCAATTCTAGCGGCGATATATCCACCGCAATGGAAGCGGCTGTACCGGCACCGGTTGGCGGTCGCAGGATTTTTTTTTATAGTTCGAATTCAGAGCGTGTATGGCGCCGGTGGTCGAGCCGAACCCGGGCCCCGGATCTGCGTACGCACACTGGCACGCCCCGGCCCATCGGGGTTTCTATCTCGAAACCATCTGCCGGGAACGAGCGCCATCGCCGCCCGAACAACCGCTCCAAATAACATCTTAGTCAGATTCGAGTTGCAGCACTGTCCGCTGCCAGAGGTCGGTATTCCCCCCGCGCTAGCTCGCGCATTTCGCAGTTATTGTTTCCATTTACCGTTTTCAGTCCAAGAGGCTCATCATGTAAGCTTCTTCGTGAGCAAGGTTCAGAAGTTCGACCAAGTAATGCTTCCCTTTCCCCTGCCCGCTCTGGGCTGCCTCCGTGTGTACGAACACCTCCATTGGCATTGATGGCATTAACTACTACAGTTTGAGATAACGGGCCACCGTGTAAAGGACTCCCCTCCAGGAGTTCACCAGCGCCGAGCTCGCTGCGTAATATTCTAATTTTTTGTATCATTTCTTTAATTTCGTACCGTAATATACCAAGGAAGCACAATTTAAGAAATGCTATCACGCAATATCCTAAAACAAATAACGCGTCTGCCGTTCTTCTTAACCAAGAAAGTAGTCGTTCAGCACAAGCAGTCGTATGTGGAACACAGTGAACTGGTGTAATTGGTAAAGGCGAAGTGGCGGAAGTTGCAGACAACGTTGCGGGCGTGACCGCGGGAGTGTGCGCCGGAATGCGACAACAACTTGGGGGCAGTGTAGTTCGATTGAAAGCAGTAAAATCTGCCGGTCCTGTTACTCCACAGCACCGTTGCTCTCTCTGAAGTCTATCCCAAGCCTCCGCAAAGTCGACGTCCAAGTCGTAATCTTTCGCTAAGCGAATACGTAATTGCGGCCGCAGTTCTCTGCATACACGCTCAAACCGAAACGCCCAGTAAACGCCGATAGCGGCGTCACCAACCAGAAGCGCAAGCAAAGCGAGCCAGTAGGCGTTAAGCATGCGCTCCGAGAGTCGCAACGCGGCCAGGCAGCCCAGCAGCTGCAAGAGGCCCGCCTGCACCGGCAGGGCCGCGTACCCGTACAGGAAGCCGGGCTGCGAGGCGCCCAGGCCGGGCACCAGGGCGCGGCGGTAGTCCGCGAGCGCGCGGCCCGCTGCTGCACAAAACGCGAGTGCCCCCAGCAGCAGTGCCCCGTTGCACGCGTAGATCCAGATGCGGTAGTAGCGCATGGCGCGGTGCGCGGCGGGGTAGTGCGCGGGGCGCGCGGGCGGCGGCAGCGTCATGGTGGCGGGCGCCGCGTCATGGCGCCGCCCGCGCCCGCGCCGCCGCCACGCGCCGCGCCCCACGCCTCTGCAACACACACGGTAGTATTGCGTTTGTGTTCCTGTTTGCTTTCTTAATTTAGAGAATCTTTTTATTTATAATATTGAATCATTTTTTTATCACTTATTCCCACTTCCCACCGTTATCTGGAGTCATTGAGTCTTAAATGGCGGAACTTAAGGCCGCGCTTTGCCTTGACACCAGAGCGCCGAAATGAAAATTATTTCATTTCTTCAAGTGGGAACCAAACCCACAACTGGTCCTGTTTAGAGCCACATACTTCTGCCCATGAGCCACGTCTGGCCTCAATTAGTTTTAATAATTATTATTATAATTACTACAAATAAAAAATGTATAACAAACAAAGATCTTAATTTAAAAAACTCCAGCATTGCTTAATTTGAAAATATTACAATTTATTTATAATAACTCCCTGAAAGTCATTAGCGTCTCTGGAAATAGGATAACGAATCTTTTTGAAATGCTATAATTAATTGATTTATATCTTTGCAACCTACTTACGGCGTGATAAATAGTCTTAGCGAGATAACACTTAGCCTTAAATATTTATTACTACCATTTAGAACAGCAGAACAAGTCGAATGAATGCCGAGTCAAACCGGTAATTAAACCTAAGAAATATATAATCATAAAAACCAGCTTCACGCTGTATCCCGCACACAGCAGGGTGGGCAGAAGAAACCTAGTGTTAAGACAGTCCGTTCTCCACTTTCTGTCGAATTCTGGAGGCATTGCAGAACTCAATGCCGCTCTTTGCCTCGACACCAGAGCGAAGAAATGGAAATATACATTTTATTAAATATTTCATCTCCTTGAGTGGGGATCGAACCCACAATCAGTGGGTTTTACAGTCACACTTTGTGCCCTGCGCCACGACTGGCCTAATATAATCATAGAAGGATATAATAATATAATATATAAGATCCTTAAAGACATCTTGAGATTTAGAAATCTAACGTAAAATACATGGACAAATTGTTTGAATAAGAAATATTAGACGCAGCTTACTACAATTTTATTTTTACATCGTATTTTTCAACTTTTCTGATAAGTTATATTTGATTCCTTACTACTGCCAATCTTACTGGAAACTAAAAGGACTGTTGATATAATTTAATAATATAATTCATGTACTTTATATATTTTTTATTTAACATAATAAATAATATAATAAATACATCTTACAATCCACCACCCGTGCCTTGAGCTCGAAGCCTGGCTAGTCACAGAAGGGGCCGCGCGACGCTTTGCAGTACACCTACCAGACCGGTGCGAGGCCTGAAAAATTATTACATTTTAAAAAAAATATTCTGATCCAGCTTTATGATATTATTGCTTATTGTTATTATTCAGGCCGTCGTGGCGGCCCTTGTACCCCACAAGGGTGCGATTGTAACGTGAAGGTTGTTGGTTCGATCCCCACTCGGGAGAATGAAATATTATTAATATTAATATTTTCGTTTATTCGCTCTGGCACCAAAGCACAAGCCCGGCGTTGAGTTCCGCTACTCAATACGCTATGCCTTGAAAAATTCGACAGAAAGTGGGGAACGAGTGTCTTAACATTATATTCTCTCTGCCTACCCTGATGTATGCATGATACAGCGTGAAGTTGATTTTTTAAATATTTTAATTTAGATGTCTGTAATCGAGCATTTCAAATAACACAAAAAATATTTATTATTTATACAATACGTCGAGTATTTTTTCGAACATGGAATATAGCTTCACACTGTGCCAGGCACATGGTTAGGTAGGCAGAGGGAACCTGAGGATTTAGTGTTAAGACACTCCGTCCCCCATTAAGATACTTCCTTTCTCGACTTTCCGCCAAATTTTCAAAACATTGCGTGTTGAGGGGCAGAACTCAACGCGCTTTGCGTTGTCACCAGAACGAGGAAATGAAAAATATATCAAATAATTCATTTTTACTTCGTTCGTGATTTTCTTAATCGAACCCATAACCGTCACTAAACTAAACTGCCATATGTTATTTAAAATAGATAACAACATCTTGGATTGTACTTTGTCACCACTAGTTGTATGATTTTTATCCAAGTATTATTGTACTAAAAATTAAAAATCTTTTCTATTACATCTGATTAAACTATTAGATTTTTATAAATGTTCTCTATATTTATACAAAACCAAACACAAAATATTATTGGGCTTGACTACTGAAAATTAAATGTATATTTCATTATATTTACTACACAGATGTTATAAAAGAAATTCTTCGTATCTGTCCTCATCATATAAAAAAATCTTTATTTTGCATAAAAAAATATATAAATTCAAATGTAATTTAAATAATTTGTGATTTACATGTAAAATTGACTTTTCTATTTATTATTTTGTAAAATTAATATTAATAAATAAAGTAGAAAATAGAAATATATTTAAATGGAGAACTAATAACACCTATATTACACAAAATTTAAAATAAAAAAAACCGACCAAAAATATGACATCACATCTTGGAAAAATGCTTGGAGCTCTTAGCTATTAATCCGATTTTTATAAAACATAACTAAGAATCACTGCGATGAACAGGGCTTTCGATTAAAAAAAACACACATAAATCGGTTCCTTAATTCATGAGCGACGGTACCATAGACAGACATACAACTCAAGCTATAAGCTATAAAAATAAGCATTTTGTTTGCATCGGAGGTTAAAAATAAATATGTCTTTAAAAAAAAACCGGTTAAGTGCGACTCGGACTCGCCCACCGAGGCTTCTGTACCTATTTCAGGATTGTAGGTCAACGGGACGTACAACTTATAAAAGTTTACATTACATTACATAGTTTAAAACTTATGGTTCCATATGCCCATATGCACTTGTTTTTTATGAAATAAACTATAAATATTAGTTTCTAATCATTTTTTCTATGAAATACCTATAAACTTCCACTTTTCCGATTTTTTCCTTTATGATCTCTTCATGCCAAATTTCATAACTTCCACTGGAAGTATCCTTTAGACTTCCGCAGCAAATTTAAAAATGCAGCAAAATCGGTGCATAAATGGTCGTACCTTTTGATTGTGTGGATTTTTTAGCTTAATTTTTTTCTGGGCTTCAAGGATCCGATTTCTAAATATTTGGTATTAATTTCAGCTTGAAACCTTCACGTGATCTCGAAATAAATCGTTTTGACAGATGGAAGGAGGGACAGATGGAGAAGAAAGTGATCTTATAAGTGTTCCGTTATTTCCTTTCGAGGTACGGAACCTTAAAAATATTTATATTAAAATAAATGGAAACATGACTTACTTAAATATTATTATATTTTTCAATACATTCAAGAATATGCAAGATTATTATATTTAGTATAAAAGATTATACCTTGTTATAAAGATATAACTATAGATTTCTTTTATCCCATCAGATCACAAATATTTTTTGTAATATTATATATCTTTTACAAGGAGATAGAGACGTTTCATACTACTTTACAAGAATATAATTGGGTCAAATGGATTTCGATTGGACACGGAATATTGGAACGTCCTTTTACTTTGTATTATAAATCAAACTAAAACTATATTTATTTCTATCTATATTTTAATACTAATAATTTTGCTCACAACAATGTACATTGATGAAACAACAAAGTAACTATTTGTATATAGATAAAAATCTGTGCGTGAAGCTAAATGAAAAACTGGTTAAGTGCGAGTCTTCCACCGTGGGTTCCGTTCCAATTTCATGATTGTAGGTACCTTATAAAAATTGACAAACTTAAGTTTGCTGGTATGCATACTCATTCTATATTAAATTAACTACAAATATAATTTTGCAACCATTTTTTCTGTAATACATCTATAAATTTCCTTTATATATAGTAAGTTCTTACTTTTTGACTTATTTTATAATTGTAGAAGAGAAAAGAAGTGAAAATTACGATTAGGTGACAAATTTTATACAAAACATTACAAAAGCTTTGGATCATTTTTGTTATGTTTACGTGTTATATACGAGCGTTTCGTATCTTTTGATAGCGTTAACTGGATTTTGATATTAATTTCAGCTTGATACCTCCCTGAGGTTTCGAAGTAAATGGTCTTGATAGGCAGACAGGCGGCCAGACAACTGACAGGTCGAACAACAAAGTGAATTTATGTGAGGGTTCCATTTTTTACTTTGAGGTACGGGCCTCTAAAAGTTAATGTTATGACCAATACAGTAATATACCTCTAATAATGTTAAATAAGTGTAAATATAAGTGAAGCCATTCGTGGCGCAGAGGCCCGAGCGTGCAGCTGTAAATGCGAAAGGTTGTGGGTTCGATTCCCACTAGAAGAAATGAAATATTTAATACTTTCATTTTCTCGCTCTGGTAACGGGGCAACACGCGTTACCGTTGAGTTTCGCGACACGTAATGCATCCCGAATTCGACGGGCTTTGGAAAACAGAATTGTCTTAATAGGAAGGTAACGAAGTATTATAATACTAGTATCCCAGGTTTCCTCTACCTATCGTGCTATGTGCTGGATACAACGTGAAGCTAAAAAAATATTCTCGATTCTCTACTTAAAATAATATCTAAATATATTTTTTTAAGAAACAAAAATTGGGGAAAAACACCAATTACCTTGTTTTTACACAGTCTAAGCCCTTAAATCTCGTATAAAATATTCATAATTCCTATTAAACTTCATATTCAGTTTTCTTACAATATAGAACACACAAGTAGAAAACAACCTAAGGCGGCTCTCCACATTTTTCATGTCTTCATTGATATATGAAGACAGCGTGGAGTGTTGACCCGCCCTGCCTACACTTGTCAATGCCCCAAGGCTTAGAGCCAGCTAAAAATATCACGCAACAATATGATTTGTTAAGAAACCATCTTGTTTTTTGTACATATATTCAATGAAAATATTTTTTTTATAAATTTTGAGAATTATTCCTGAAATACAATATTGTCAAAAATTATTTATTACTAATTACATCATTAACACACAAACAAATAAACTCTTTATTTGAATGCCGTCGAGAAAGGAGTGAAAAATTAGTATTGATTATAATTAAAGTTAATAAAATAAACACGTTGTAAATCCTACATATATTAAAAAAGCTAAAATTTGTGAGGATAAATGTTTGTTCCACTTTCACGCAGAAACTACTAAATGGATTGAGTTGAAACTTGGCAGTAATATAGCTAATACATTAGAATAGGACATAGGCTATAATTTATGTAAAGATTTTGTATAATATGGCCGTAATATATCAATACTTTTAAGCGGGCGAAGCCGCGTTTGTGACGCTAGTGTGAAGTCATAAAACAAAAATAAATACAAATAATAATATTCTAAGCACGCGCTTCGTTCTGTTCAGTTATCGCCTTCACGGTCTCTATAGCTTGGTCTTTGTAACTCATCCATTTTCGATAACTATGATATATCATCAGGTATTTTTTTGTGTTATGGGAAGGAACGCTATGAATATAAATAAATGTTATAAATATTATAGGATATCGTTCAAAGCATCTAATGGTATTATTCACTAATCATATTATTTTTTTAACTTCATGAAATTAGTGGAGTGTCTTAACACTAGGTTCCCTTTGCCTACCCTGCTGTGTGCGGGATACAGCGTAAAGCTAAAAAAAATTGAATTCGTTCTAAATTTATTACTTATTTTAATTATATTGTATAATAAAGTTGATCTTTTTTTACAATTTATTTCGCATGTAGCGGAATAGACAGAATGTACTTATTTCATTCTCCTTTCTGTGTGAAGACACGTTCAAGACGAGTGTGTTGAGTGGAGGAACTTAACTGCACTTTTCTTATCAGAGCGGGAAAACTAAAAAATAATTTTAACTTTTATTTGAGGCCAGTGGTGGCGCAGTGGCACGAGGTGTGACTGTATAACCGACTGGTTGTGGGTTCGATCCCCACTCGAGGAGATGAAATATTTACTTAAATTTATATTTCCATTTCTTCGCTCTGACGAGGTTAAGCGCGGCGTTGAGTAGTAGGCCAGAAATCGGCAGAAAGTGGGGAACGGAGTGTCTTAACACTAGGTTCCCTCTGCCTACCCTGCTGTGTGCGGGATACAGCGTGAAGCTGATTTATTTTTTTTATTTTATTTTAATTTTAACTTTTGCTGTCATAAGCTGTCTCATTTCGCAATATCGATATCTTATTAATCCAAATAAAATACGTCACAAAATCATATATATTTTATTATTTTATTAGCTTTATGCTCTATCCTGTACATAGTAGGGTAGGCAGAGGAAACCTGGGTACCTAGTGTTAAGACACTCCGTTCCCATTTAGACACTTCCGTTCCCCACTTATCGCTGAATTCAATTAATGTTCAGTGGCGGAACTCAACGCCGCGCTTTTCCTTGTTACCAGAGCTGAAATGAAAATATTACACATTTAATTTCCTCAAATGGGAATCGAATTCAAAACCTGTGCAGTTTACAGTTGCACGTTGGTGCCTATGCGGCACGACTGGCCTCAGTACATAATATATAAATACATTTTATATATACTTTGTATCCATAAATAGACTTCATAATGACTGCTAGTGACGTTGTGAAACAATCTGGTCGTTTTACCACAGGGCCGTAACAACACCACTAAAGCGGTTAACCGTTAGTTCCATCGATGTTTACTTCTATTTTATTCCAGTTTATAGTTTAAAAAGACAGGTTAAAATTAATTATAGTAAAACAAAACAAAAATAAAAGTGTCGTGTCGATAAATAAATTTAATTGACTGCATAAAATACTATAAAATAATTGAAAAGCCAGGCAGGCTATTAAGGCCAGTCGTGGCGCAGGGGCACAAAGTGTAACTGTAAAACCGAAATCGACTGGTTATGGGTTCGATCCCCACTCGAGGAGATGCAATATTTATTTAAATTTATATTTTCATTTCTTCGCTCTGGTGTCAGATAGCTTAAAATTTTGATAATTATGCCATTGGAATAATTTTATAATCAACACACTAAAATAAACAAATTATCTATATAATTTCTATATTTTTATTTTTCACCATTACGTCTAGTTGTCACTGTGGTGAAATTTATTGTTGATATATAGTCACAGTCTTTAGTGACACTCGCAAAGCCTAAGACTGTCAACCCGTTGTCTCTGCTACGCCACATAGGAAGGACTGGTAAACACATTACCCTTCTTAACGTCGCCCAGTCGGACAAAAATCGGTAAAATGAATTTGTTTCTGAATAGCTTTTTTATTAATTTCAAATTAGATTTTTCAATTATTTCAAATGATTTTTAAATACTAACAAGAAAAAATACTTAAGCTACTATTTGGAACTACAATTTCTGTCTGGGATATGATAATGAAAAAAGTAACTGTTTGTCAAAAAACATTAAAAAAATATATATAAGGTATTTGATATTTAGGACATGAAAAAATATTTTTTCAATTTGTTCGACGAGTTCTTTCCAATTTCATCCATGCTATCCATATTCGTACTAACTTTAAACGCTTTACCAATTATTGTAACCTTGCATATCGATATTTCCGCGGCCTAGTATTTAAAAATACATCATAGAAAACATACATATTAATAAGTTAAAGTACTATATACCCAGGAGGAGGTGGGCTATCTAAAGCAGTGATAAACGCCTTCGTACTCGAGTTTTGTGTCTACTATAACAGTTACGACTTAGATTAGTTAGAAATATTAAACATATATACATATTTTACGCCCTTATTGAAATACTTCTTAATACACTTTAAAAATTAAAGACATTTTGTTTTATACATCAAGACTTATTTTAATAAAACAACCTCCACAATGCTGCTTCCCTTGTTTTGACATTCTATTGATTGGTCACATTAAGCCTGATGAGGGTTGAGCGGCGATTTGATGTGAATCCATTATTGGAAATGTTGTAGCGTACGATTTAGAATACATACAAGTACCTAGAAGTAGTATGTCGACAATTTCGATTTGATTTGATTGTTCAAGGGTTACCTACAATTAAAGACGGTTTCAGTCTTTTTTATTATCTGTATGTTATGTAAAACACCATGGACCTAAGCCTTAGCTTGTATATCCGTATTAAAAAAATATAAAATTATACATTGTGTTAAATTTGGATTTGTCAACCAGGAAGTTGCTATACATCACTTCATTTAATACGCTTCTAAGTGAAATAATAAAGACATTTGAAACTGTTTTGATGTTTGGTATAATATATTCCAGTTTCTTTATTTCTTCTTCAGATTAATTATCAACATTCATACATTTTACGTTTGACGTTTTCCGGATCACAATCATATTTTATAGGGTAAAATAAAAAAATAGAACAAATAGGCTCTATGTGTGCGCAAGCATTTTAAACGATATATGTTATAAGGTCTTCCTCATCACATATTCCAAATTTTAAAAAAAATGACCACAAGAAGTCAAATTAACTGGAAGGGCTGAGAACATCGATCGCAAAATTACTCAACTGTCTTTAAAACGGTTAAAAATTGCTTGACATCACGACGTATATCTAAATCTACAAGTTCTAATCCGTTAAATCATCTCCAAAATAAGGACTCAAATACTCTGAATATTTACTTCATAATATACAATATATATAGCACAGACTAGATTGTTTGTTTCGGAAGAGCCACAGGCCAACCACAAAGGCGTCAGGTAATAACATGTAAATGTGCTGTGGGTCACTATGTCAATTTTACATGACAAGGGTAAAGTTATTTAGAAAATTTATAGTAATAATAATACCGCTAAGCCAACCCTATATGGTCGGTAAAGGCAAATACCTTCGGTCTATCTAGTTTAAAGAGGAATAGGTGATTTTTTTTATGGAAAAGACAAAGCATACGAGCGTTCGGGTCATCCAATGGTAAGTGATCACTTCCAATGGAAGTGTCCATGATATTTTTCCTTTTCCTTGTGACTTCCTATGTGGTTAGAAAATTCAAGAACATCGGCGGCAGGTGACAGGTCAAACAGTTCTTCAGAACACTCCGCATGATAAATGCGGTAAAGAACGCACAGCGAGAAGACAAAGCCAAAGTGTCAAGCCTTTCATAGATCATTGGGTCCCCAATGATTCGAATGGATCTACGTTGTATGCGATCAAATGGTTCAAGCTGACACTGGAGTGCACCAGCCCAAAGATGAGAACAGTACTCCTTATGAGTTCTGAACCTGTTCATAACAGTGTAAGCTAACTTGAATAATATAAAAATGCCAAATATTTTAATATCTTCAAAACAATTTTTGATAACCATTTTAAAAACATGCAAAAAAAATGATGACAAGATTTTGTGTATTCTAAAGTAGGTTCAATTATTAAATCGTATGTTTATAATTTTTTATTGGAATTTCTATTATCTTTACTATAATTTCAATCTACAAATCTATGAAGCTTATCTAAAAAGTGCCACATAGCCATCCTCTATAGTCTATATCTATAAAGTAATATAATAATAATAGTAATAATAATACTTTATTGCACAAATGGTAATAAAACATACAGTTCATAACAGTAATTAAAAGATACACAAATGTGCAATGGCGGCCTTATCACTAAAAGCAATTTCTTACAGGCAACCATAAAATATCAAAGGATTTACTTCAAGCAAGAATACAGGAAGGTGCAAAAAGCATTGTTTTATACATAAAATATAAAATAGTAAATACAAAACACAATAATTTTATACATACATATATAAATACATATACATACATACATATATACATACATACATACATACATACATACCTACCTACCTACATACATACATACATACATACATACATACATACATACATACATACATATAATATACTTACATACATACAAACATATAGATATATATACAAACGTACACTTATTATCGTATTGTCCGTTCAAACATTTAATTTGAGATAGAACTCTTTAAGACGACGCTTAAATACCTATTCCAATCGATTGTGATCGTCTTACTTCAATTGGCAGCCCATTCCATAGCTTCACCGTCTTAACAGTGAAAGAATCACTATAGCATTTAGATCGGCACAAAGGAATTTCAAGGATATGGTTAAGACGGGAGCGGAGGTTTTGGAAATGGAGAGTGTCAGACCCCAGAAACTTAAAACGCTCCTTGAGGTATGATGGAGAAACGGGATTGTACAGGATGGTGTAAAGAAGGGTTAGGGCATGCAAATTACGCCTATGTTCTATTGTCAACCATTTGAGTTGGCTACGGTACTGTGACACATGGTCATGTTTTCTCAACCCAAAAATAAATCTTATTATAAGATTTTGCAGCCGTTCGAGCTTACACAGAAGTTCTTGAGACAGATCTAAGAAGCAAGAATCAGCATAGTCTAATATAGGTAGAAGGAGAGCATGGGCCAAAGATATCTTGGTCTTTAGGGGCAATAGATTCTTCCACCTTCTCAAACTACCTATAGTACAGAAAATCTTACGGCTAAGCTCAGACACGTGAGGCGACCAGCAAAATGCACTATCCATCCTGAGTCCCAAATTCTTAACACTCTCACTAACCTCTAAAGAAACATTATCAAATAAAACAAAGGGGAGAGGAGAACGTAATTTAGAAAGCTGCTTAGAGTTACCAAATATACACACTAATATATTGAAGTATTTTTTATTATCAATGTATGTAAGGAGCATGCAGGCAACAACTAGTATTATATAAGAATACGCAAAACTATGCACTAAAACCATCAAACAAATTGTTTTTTTTTATATATAAATTTTAATTTATTTCCTTGCGTGACTAATTTGTATTTATTCACTGTTCGTTAGCTTTAATTAAATTTAACATGTGATGTTAGTATGTTGATGCCGTACTTCGACGCTTCACTAACAATGGAATCACGCACAACTATTCAGTTTATGACTTTATATTATGCGGATATTAAGTCTTTATCTTTAATATTTCAAAGAACTGACATTATCTTTGCTTTATAATGGTAGTAGTTATATAGTGTTGTTTCCAATTAACTTATTTATATTAGTTGTTTGATAGAAAATAATGTAACTATATTCAAGAATCATGAAAAAAATAAATACAATAGATGAAATATTTTTAACTTTTACTACCTGCAAGCGTGGTAGAAAAAGAATAAACTCGAAGTTAGTTACTTAGCCCCAGATATGGTAGGTCACATAAAAACGATCATCATTATGTAATATAACCTATATGTAACCCTTCTCAATAAATAGACGATCCAATACAAAACTAAGAAATATATTGAAATAACTAATTATATTTTTTTTACATATTTAGGTATATTTACTTATTATTACTATTCATTACCGTTACAAATTCCCAAAAGAACATGGAAATGAGGCATCATTATTAAACATAGAGACCATAAAAGAACGGAACTGCTGATCATTTAAGAAGGTGCTTGGGTTTCAATAGCTGTCATCACCGAGAGTATACCAACGTTTACAAGGTAACAAATTATTTTTTTCACGAGAATCAAAATAAGGCTGTTATACCTTTAAATAGCAATTAAAAATATGTCATTCTTAGTTTTCGTCGTAAAAAGTTACTAAATCATTTATGGGACACGGTATACTTAAATACCTATACGTCGTTGTACTGTATGTACTGTAATGTACAAAACATTGAAAAAAAGAAATAGTTTTAAAGGATAACAAACAGAATCCAATTCCATTTTTGGAATGTCCGTCTGTTTGTTCAGATATCACGTAAAAAGAATAAAAGATATTTAAGCAAGTTTTATACATTGTAATCGCTTCACTCTATCAAAAGATATGTATTTAAAGTTTTCAAGAAGTTTATATGTATTTGAAATAGTAGAAATAGATACATGTAACAAATATTAAATAATGATGACAACGAATAAAACATATTGTTGAGTTATTATTTGCATAAACACTTATGACGTTGGGAAGAATATTATTGATTTTCATACTTTAGCAAAACAACCTTCTCGATGAATATAATTTTATTAGAATATTATTGATTTTCATACTTTAGTAAAACATCGTTTTCGATGAATATAATTTTTTGTTAAGTGAAATTTAACAGTTTTTAATTGTGATCGAACGATTACGGTTTAACTTTTAGCCCAATAGATGTGCATAATGCATAATTTTCTGAATCGTGCTGGTAAGACAAAGAATGACGTTAGAAAAGTCTTGATTGTGGTGATAAAAACTTACTTACTGCTGATAAAAATATGTATTTTTAAGATAAATTCGTTCGTAGTACGAATTACAGAATATAAAATAAACGCAATTGAATAGTTTGTAAAGTCTACCACTATATTAAAACATTATGTACCTAAACTTTTGAAGAAATTTATATTTGAGAAAGTAGAAACAGATTCGCAATTATATCTATTGATTACATATAGTAATGAATGATGATAACGAAAAAAACTATATTGTTGAGTTAATATTTGTTAAGCATAAAATACGTCGGAAAGAATTTAATTTTAATATTTTAATAAAACGTCGTTTTCGATTAATATAGTTTTATTTTAATAATTATAATAAATTGAACATAAAAACAGTAGTTTTTTTTTAAATATGTTAAAAGGGTTACAGTTCAACTGTAAGTTCAATAGATGGCGCTGTGCGTAAACGTCATTTTATGAATCGCACTGGTAAGATTCTCGGCCAAAGAACGACGTTAGAAACGTTTTGATTATATGACGGTTAATAAAAAATATATTTTAAAAGCACAATTTTTTAGAGTACAAACTATAAAATAATTAAAAAAGCAACCGTTGAGTTTCTTGCCGACTCTTCTCAGTAGAACTGCCTTTCCATCCGGCGGTAGCTACATAGAACTGACACTTCTATGTCACTAGACGATTCACAAAAACTTGTACTGGCCTAATTGAATAAATAATATTTTGATTTGATATCTCCAATAATATACTTATTATATTTAACTTTTGTGTATTGGTTAATAATCGCTAAGCATTTATAAGATTTCTAAATTATATACATATTTAGGAGTTACATACGACTTTTTTAGGATATATTTTATATAATAAAATATGATTATATATTTTTTGTTATCTTATATTACTAAACAAATTTAAAAATTTAAACACTATTCAAACCCATGAATAGTATTATTCATCAAATGTTTTATACATAGCGCACCGTGTACCTACATCAGATTTTGCTAGCAAGTATGAAACATAAATGAGTTGCATTTGAATATGTATTCAATACGCGAATATGCTTTTAAAGCTACGAGATAAATGCATAACACTCCCTCTACTCAGGGGAATAAAATCCCTTCTCATGATCATATATAATACTACAGACTGCTCGAGCATTTTGCTTTAGAACAAAATGCTCCCTCGTTTCAGTAAATTCTGTGCATGAGATCGGGAATAATAATTTTACACCGATATAACTTTTAAAAATTTAAAAATAGTTTGACTCAACAAAAAATCTTGTATTTGCTTTATGTATGTTGAAATTCCATAGATTTTTTTTAAATTAATTAATTGTAATGTTCATTTTTATGTTTCTTTAATGCTATATGAAAACTTAGTGACTATTCATCTATATATTATATATTTGTAATAACTTTGTTGTCTGTCCGTCTGTTTGCCTGTCAATACCCAATCTCAATCTCAGGAGCGCTTGGAGATAACGAGACGAAATTCAAACCATAACTATATACCTACGGCCTCATGATTTCCTAAAAAAAAACTTTACTTTAAAAAGATATGGCCGTTTATACAGCAAAAACGCGTATTTCGACATTATAAATGGAATAATATTAATAGGGTACTCCCGGTTGACATAGACGTGTTATAAAATTTGGGCAACTAGTATCTACAGGTAGTATTAGTTAAGGAAAAAATCTACATTTGTAGTTAAATCCTAAAAAAAAGCCTTAAAAGGTGGACAAAGTTTGATTTTAAAGCCGCTAAATTAAAGTGAAGTATAGTAGAATTCTAGAGATTGCGTGTCAAGTGGCGGAACTCAACTCTGCGCTTTGCCTAGACGTCAGAGCGAAGAAATGAAACATAAATTTAAATAAATATTTAATCTGCTCCAGTAGGGATTGAACCCACAATCAGTCGATATATAACCACATGGTACTTAAATATGTATCATTAACTATAGCTGATAATTTACGATAACTATAGATCTCGTTTCACTTCACAACTAGAAATTATCGACGTAAATATGTATATTACATGCCCATTGCTTTTAAATATTAGTGGAATTTTAGGAATGTGTTCATATGATAACTTGTAACAAAATAATGAAATTTGCTTTGATATTTTTTCTTTAAAATAAAATATTTTATTAGAATAAGTGAATAAATAAATAAATCAATCAGCTTCACGCTTTATCCCGCATACAGCAGGGTAGGCAG